>JAUJYZ010000519.1:142500-202500 GCA_033675265.1 Actinostola sp. cb2023
ACTTGGGAATCTACAGCAAGGGATACACAGACTCATCCTTAACGATAGTCATCAAATGACGGATAAGTATATCTTAGGAACACTTCCTTTGATCGTATGGCCTGGAGGCAAGAAGGAAGTCCCCAAGAGCACCCCCAGATGTGGCTTTGACGACGAGTTATGCCAAGACCAACCCAGATCCCAAAATGACAATGGTATGTTGAATATCACAGAATCCACTGCACAGGAATAGATGGAGGATCAGCACATGCTACCACAATCCTTTGCGCGTTTAAAACACCTTTATTTCGTAGAGAAACCTGTTTTGAAAAACAAAATTTGCAATTATGAAGCTGTCCGCACCTACTTTATTTACACGATGCAAGATTGATATCTAAGTGGTGCTGATTTGGGTTCGCAAAGGATTGTGGTAAAACTGAATGTATGTCCGCCAATGGGCTTGTGTCACCTGTCACGTGACTTTTTAAATTTTCACCGAAGACAAACGAAAATATCACTGAACTTGAAAGAGCATACTAAAATTAGTAAAAGTGGAAAATTTCAAAGGAATCAAGCAAATAAGACAAAAGTTAAAGGCTTTCAAAGTTTCCCGCTTTGGCAAGAATTCAGTATGGGGTTTTCGCTTTCGTTATTTTGATACTAAAATACATGCGTTGTTTATCACTTCAGATATTTTGTTAATATGTTTGGCACTCATTGGTTTACTTGTTGTTCTAGCTACGTTATTCTTTATGAGGTAATGGTATATTTAGATATTTTGTTAATATGTTTGGCACTCATTGGTTTCCTTGTTGTTCTAGCTACGTTATTCTTTATGAGGTAATGGTATATTTAGATATTTTGTTAATATGTTTGGCACTCATTGGTTTACTTGTTGTTCTAGCTACGTTATTCTTTATGAGGTAATGGTATATTTAGACGTCATTTTGTTTATTTTGTTTAATTTTTAATTTTTATTTAAACATATTTTTGGACAACATGTTAACCTTAAGGTGACTCAAAGTAGTTTTTTACTGACCACACTTACACTTTTCATTCGGCGAATTGATAGACTTATCCTAGACCGATCAAAACGACTTTTGCACCAGTCATCGGGCAAAGATGGAAATTTAGAATTATGTCAATTTCAGCTCAATCGAGGTTTCCTTGGCAACGATAAACAAAGATCGTTGAAATCAGTTTTTCTAAAATATCTCAAGATTTCGATGAGCTCTAGACAAGCGACTATATGCGTGATAAACTACATACTATGGCAAAGTATCTGAGACAGAATTCAAACTTTTTGATCAGAGCGATTTTGAATAATTTACATAAACATTCTTTATGCAAATTATTCAAAATCGCTCTGATCAAAATGTTTGAATTCTGTCTCAGATACTTTGCATTAGTATGTAGTTTATCATGCATATAGCCGCTTGTCTAGAGCTCATCGAAATCTTGAGATATTTTAGAAAAACTGATTTCAACGATCTTTGTTTATCTTTGTTTATCGTTGCCAAGGAAACTTCGTTGGAGCTTAAATTGATATAATTCTAAATTTCCATCTTTACCCGATAACTGGTGCAAAAGTCGTTTTGATCGGTCTAGGATAAGTCTATCAATTCACCAATTGAAAAGTAGAAGTGTGATCAGTTAAAAACTACTTCGAGCCACCTTAAGAGCAGAAGCTCATCTGTTTGTGTATTTGTTTGTTAGCTTATTTGCTTGTTTGTTTGCTTGTTTGTTTCAGTTGGATAAATTGTTTATTTTGTGGTTCATTTGTTTCATGGATTGATTGTTTTCGTTAATATGTTTGTTAAAAAAGTTTGTCCTTATTTTGAGTTTGTTCATTCATTCATTCATTCTTTCTCAGTTTCGTTTGCTTGTCTGCTTAATTGTTTACTTGTTTGCTTGTTCATTCATTCATCCACTTGTGTTCAATTGTTTGTGAGTTTATTTGTTTCTGAACTTAATGTCAACACATTCCCATCGTTTTTTAAGTGTTCACAATTAAGTTCAGAGTTCATTTATTTCATTAATATTAATGAGAGTCCTTCTTGTCCAATCAGAAAGCGGTATTTAGACAAAGAGAACATGTACAAAACATGGTTGCTAAGCTACAGTGATCTAACAGTAAGCTACGATCAGGATGGCTCACTACAAAGATCACAAAGCCATATCAACCAGGTAATTATCACGACAATCCCCTCATTATACATTCGTATCAAGGTGTTCTGTTGCTATTCTCAAAAAGGCGGCCATGTTGGATGAAATCCTGAAAAGCCGTCTTGATGACGTCATCCAACATGGCCGCCAATTTTAGTACGCTTGCCTTATTAGTATCAAGGTATTTTCTAATGTACTATAATATATAGCCATAATTATTTGCCATTTATTAATCCGTTATAATATACTGTTACCATGACTACAGATGGACTCTGTAGAAACGTTCAGTTCAATAAGCAAAGATGCTGATCGCCTGTCTGTGGGGAACACATCGCGCCCAAAGTTCAACGTCGCGCTATACCAGGTACAGCACTAGCTAGAGTAAAGACTATAGAGTCATGAACCTAGGGTACAGAGTTACGGTCACGGTACGGAATCGAAGAGATTATTAGTGTATTTTATTTTAGGGCCTCTATTGATAACATTTTTTTTTTTTTTTTTTTTTTTTTTACAGCTTTGTTGATTGAGCTACCCTGTGTAAATAAAGGCATCTATCTATCTATCTATCTATCTATCTATCTAGCTATTCAACCAATCACAGCGCGCAAAATCATTGCTCAACCAATCAGAATGCTTGGACATTGGCACGGTCACCACACGGCACGAACCGTACCGTAACTACTTCCCACTCATACGAAAACGACTCGAATTCATACATATAGAATACAGAACACACTAAAAATAAACACGTTCTTCAATCCTTGAAGAATTTCCATGCAAATTACCACAATTAATCTTAGAATGTTTTTCCAATTAATGTTTAACTGCAGGGAAAGAAGGTGTACGTGAAGCGTCTTCACCACGATGCTATCAATGTAACGCGCGAAGTGAAAACCGAAATAAGACAGGTAATAATAATAAGAATAATTTAATTCTTGAAAAAGCGCATTACATATAAATCTCAATGCTCTTTACAAGTGAGTAAGAAAATATAGAAAATAAAAAATAAAAATAAAAAATAAAATGAAAAATAATAATAATAAAAAAATATAATATAAAAAATAAATATTAATACCACAATCCTTTGCGAACCTAAATTAGCACTACTACACATCTAATAAAGCATTATAGGAAGACAGACAGACAGACTCATTAGATAGATTCATTTCAAATTACATAGATTAGATGAATAAAAAAGTCACACAATTAATTAACTATAATTTATATATTGATCCAAGGCTTGTGAATTAAGACACGTAAACATCAATCCGTATCTTGGTTTGTGTATCGATCCGTTAGATGTCTGTGTGATCTCAGAGCACTGCACTAAAGGTCGTTTACAGGTGAGATTTACACCTAGCTATATATGCGTGGTATACAGGATATGTGCCGCCCGACAGGTTTGGGTATTGAAGCCTTGCAGGACTGAAAAATGGACATGCAAAATAGCGCCACGCAAGACAACCAAGCCCTGGATTGCATGGTCGTGGCGTGGAGTCACGTGACCTCATGGATCGACTGTTGAGTGTTGTAATGATTTGACATCAATGTCGTTACGCTTTTGGCATAATGTTTGTGCTTTTCAATACTTAGGATATTCTCTTTGACGAAAATCTTAACTTGGACTGGAACTTTAAGATGTCCTTTGTCATGGATATTGCACGGGTAGGTTAGTGATATCAGTGCACGGGTAGGTTAGTGATATTGCATGGGTAGGTTGGTGATATTTTACGGGTGGGTTAGTGATATTGCACGGGTAGGTTAGTGGTATTGCACGGGTGGGTTACTGGTATTGCACTGGTGGGTTAGTGATATTGCACGGGTAGGTTGGTGATATTGCACGGGTAGGTTAGTGGTATTGCACGGGTGGGTTAGTGATATTGCACGGGTGGGTTAGTGATCTGTATGCAGCTATGCGCACACGTCTACGCGACAAGATCTAAAAGTTCCTCTCATTCTCAGTCCTTCAGGAGTTCCTCTCCTACCCAGTCCTTCTGAAGCTCCTCTCATCCTTGCTCATCCCCAATCCTTCTGGAGTTTCTCTCATCCCCAGTCCTTCTGGAGTTCCTCTCATCCCCAGTCCTTCTGGAGTTCCTCTCGTTCCCAGTCCTTCTCGAGTTTCTCTCATCCCCAGTCCTTCTGGAGTTCCTCTCATCCCCAGTCCTTCTGGAGCTCCTCTCGTTCCCAGTCCTCTGGAGTTCCTCTCATCCCCAGTCCTTCTATTTTTCAGGGAATGGAAGAGCTTCATAAAAGCTCAATTGGTTACCATGGTAGCTTGAAATCAAGAAACATAGTGGTTGATAGTTATTGGATATGTAAAGTAGCGGACTTTGGACTTTCGAGTCTGAAATCTTCAGGAAACCAAGCCTCCTTATTCGATGAAGCAAACGATGAAGCAAAGTATTCTGGTGGGTGATGGCGATAAATAGCGTACGCGCATGCGCGAGCTTAGTGAACTCTCTTTTATAGCCTGGTTTTCACTAGTAACACATGTAAGCATAAGTGCAAGTACAGAAATTTGTGTCATGTGAAAACGAGCACGACGCAAGCATAAGTACAAGCACAAGAAATTGAAATAGCACCTCTCGTATTTGCCATCATTATAAGAAATTGAAATAGCACCTCTCGTATTTGCCATCATTATGGCATTAATTGTATGGCATTAATTGCCATCATTAATACATTAATTGTAAAGCGCTATTGGACCACCGGAAATAGCGCTATATAAATATATACATATTATTATTATTATAAGAAATTGAAATGGCACCCTCGTATTTGCCATCATTATAAGAAATTGAAATAGCACCTCTCGTATTTGCCATCATTATCAGAAATTGAAATAGCACCTCTCGTATTTGCCATCATTATAAGAAATTGAAATAGCACCTCTCGTATTTGCCATCATTACTTTGAAGAAAGAAAATTTCAAACCTCTTTATTAGCACCTTTCGTATTTGCCTTCATTATGGCAGGTTTTTAATTGTATTTTATGGCATGTATCCAAATCATGCTGCTGTTTTTCGCCTAAACAAGACTCGCCTCATCTGCCATCATAACATAAGTTTGATATGATTAATACATTAATTGTAAAGCGCTATTGGACCACCGGAAATAGCGCGCATATTATATTATTATAAATGAAATGGCACCCTCGTATTTGCCATATTATTGAAATAGCACCTCTCGTATTTATCATTATCAAATTGAAATAGCACCCTCGTATTTGCCATCATTATAAGAAATTGAAATAGCACCTCTCGTATTTGCCATCATTATGGCATTAATTGTATGGCATTAATTGCCATCATTAATACATTAATTGTAAAGCGCTATTGGACCACCGGAAATAGCGCTATATAAATAAATACATATTATTATTATTATAAGAAATTTATTATTTGCCATTATTATAGAAATTGAAATAGCACCCTCGTATTTGCCATCATTATTAATTGCATCATTTGAAATAAAGCATGACCACCGGAAATCTCGTATACATTGCCATCATTATAAGAAATTGAAATAGCATTTGCCATCTCTCGTACCTCTCGTATTTGCCATCATTATAAGAAATTAAGAAATTTAAATAGCACTTCTCGTATTTGCCATCATTATAAGAAATTGAAATAGCACTTCTCGTATTTGCCATCATTATAAGAAATTGAAATAGCACTTCTCGTATTTGCCATCATTATAAGAAATTGAAATAGCACCTCTCGTATTTGCCATCATTATAAGAAATTGAAATAGCACCTCTCGTATTTGCCATCATTATAAGAAATTGAAATAGCACTTCTCGTATTTGCCATCATTATAAGAAATTGAAATAGCACCTCTCGTATTTGCCATCATTATAAGAAATTGAAACATTTTGACCCTTGTGCTGATGCTTGCGCTTTTGTGTTTCCACAGTGAAATAACGGCTTGCGTCGCTAGTGAAAACCAGGCTTACTAGAACTCAAAGCTCTTGTCGTGGAGTCACTTTCCAATCGACATACCATGGTTCATCCAACATGGCGGCTACATCTTTGCACCGCAAGAGGGGGAAAGGGAGGGTGAACGTACATGCAGTATGTCATCTACCTAAAAATCTACATTCTGTCTTTAATATTTGTTAATTCAGATTTATTATGGACGGCGCCTGAGAAACTGCGGCTAACCGCTTACCTAGAGCAAACGCAGGCTGGTGATGTTTACAGTTATGGTATTGTATTACAAGAGATTGTCTTGAGAGAGAAACCTTATTCCATATCCCTTCTTGGTCCAAAAGGTAAATGTAATTAGTATAATAACTGTATATAATTAGGTTAGTCTCCTTTTCGAGTGTACCTTACGCAATGTAACGCTTGAACGCGCAAAGTTGGAATTTAAAAGCACTCGGAAGTATTCGGAAGCACTCGGAAGAACTCGGAAGCACTCGGAAGAACTCGGAAGTGCTCAGAAGTACTCGGAAGCACTCGGAAGCACACGGAAGTACTTGGGAGCACTCGGACGAACTCGGAAGCACTCGGAAGTACTCGGAAGCACTCGGAAGTACTCGGAAATATTCGGAAGCACTCCATACGAAATTTCATATTCAGGTAATTCTGTATTTTCTTGACAGAAATCATTCATCATGTTAAGAAAGGAATTAGACCACACTGTCGACCCAACGTTCCACCTGATAGTGCCCCTGCTGCCTTTAGGGACCTTATGACCATGAGCTGGGACGAGACTCCTGAAAGAAGGCCCACATTCTCCGGGGTCCTTAAAATGCTAAAGAAAATCAATAAAGGAAAGTAAGTTTTAGCGCTATTAACTTAGGTCTTAAATTTGTTGAAGATTCGGAAGCACTTGGAAGCACTTGGAAATACTCGGAAGCACTCGGGAACACTCGGGATCACTCGGGAGCACTCCAAAGCACTCGGGAGTACTCGGGAGCACTCCGAAGCACTCCGACGTACTCGGGAGTACTCGGGAGCACTCGGGAGCACTCGAAAGCACTCGAAAACACTCGGGAGCACTCGGGAGCACTCGGGAGCACTCGGGAGCACTCGGGAGCACTCGGGAGCACTCGGGAGCACTCGGGAGCACTCGGGAGCACTCGGGAGCACTCGGGAGCACTCGGGAGCTCTGACTTGCTTTGTTTTCTCAGGGCGATAAACATTGTAGACAACATGCTGACGATGATGGGAAAATACACCAATAACTTAGAGTCACTCGTGAAAGAACGAACACGTCAATTGGAGACTGAAAAGGCCAAAACAGATGAACTTTTATACAGAATGATGCCTAGGTAGGTACGGTATATACTTCATGACTGAATACCATATACGCATCGTTTGGGATTTTTATAGGGTTAGGTTAAAAATGACTATATGGGTTTCGGTCATGAAGTAATTTATGCCCTCGGTACAATTTTTTCCAATTTAACTCAAACTATTAGTATGTGTAGTTGACTTTTTTCTTTGTCCAGGAGTATTGCTGACAAGTTGAAAGCGGGCTTATACATGAGAGCAGAGATCTACGATCACGTGACAATTTTCTTTAGCGAAATCGTTGACTTTACGGGTATAGTGGACCAGAGTACACCGACACAGGTAGGGAATCATGACGTCATTTCCGGTTTAATGGTCAACCTTTTGTTGAACTTTTCGGTGCAGCGATGATTTTATTTATTATCCATTTTAATCGCATATCCGTTCTTTCGTTACAGTTCATCAATCTTTTGAACGACTTATATTCACTCTACGACACTGTCATTGCTCGATATGATGTATTCAAGGTAACCATATCAAATAGTAACTGGAAGTTATTCACGTGACGTCCCTAAGGACTATTACACTACGCATGACGTCATAAAATGGCGGATAAAATAAGTACAGTAGGTTGTTTATTTACCGTATGAACAAAAAACAATCAATGAATAATTGGAATGAAGCTGGAATATGGCTCATTTATTTTCCTTTTTACTATTTTGTATTTTGTAAAAGCACAACGTTTTTGAAAACAGGTGTATACATATTTTTACTGATTGTTGTAATTTGTGATTGTTGTTTAGGTAATGACGGTGTGTGACTCTTACATGGTGGTGTCAGGTTTACCTGAGAGGAACGGAAAACAACACGCGGCAGAGATAGCGTCCTTGTCCCTTCATCTTTTATTTTACTTCAAAGATTTTAAAATACAACATTTGCCAAATGAGAAACTGATGTTTAAAATGGGTATACATACGGGTAAGTGTTTAGTTAATCCACCCATCATTCAATCAATCAATCATTCAATAAGTCAATCAGTCTGTCAGTCTGTCAATCTGTCAATCTGTCAGTCTGTCAGTCTGTCAGTCTGTCAGTCTGTCAGTCTGTCAGTCTGTCAGTCTGTCAGTCTGTCAGTCTGTCAGTCTGTCAGTCTGTCAGTCTGTCAGTCTGTCAGTCTGTCAGTCTGTCAGTCTGTCAGTCTGTGTCTGTCTGTCTGTCTGTCTGTCTGTCTGTCTGTCTGTCTGTCTGTCTGTCTGTCTGTCTGTCTGTCTGTCTGTCTGTCTGTCTGTCTGTCTGTCTGTCTGTCTGTCTGTCTGTCTGTCTGTCTGTCTGTCTGTCTGTGTCTGTCTGTCTGTCAGTCTGTCTGTCTGTCTGTCTGTCTGTCTGTCTGTCTGTCTGTCTGTCTGTCTGTCTGTCTGTCTGTCTGTCTGTCTGTCTGTCTGTCTGTCTGTCTGTCTGTCTGTCTGTCTGTCTGTCTGTCTGTCTGTCTGTCTGTCTGTCTGTCTGTCTGTCTGTCTGTCTGTCTGTCTGTCTGTCTGTCTGTCTGTCTGTCTGTCTGTCTGTCTGTCAGTCTGTCTGTCTGTCAGTCTGTCTGTCTGTCTGTCTGTCTGTCTGTCTGTCTGTCTGTCTGTCTGTCAGTCATGCAGTCCGTCTGTCAGCAGGGCCGTACATAACCCAAAATTCAAGGGGGGGGGGGGGGGGGCGCAGTACGTATTTAACAGCAAAAAAAAAGTAGATCAGTTCTCAGTACTTTTTGGTATCTTTTTCGCCTTGCTAGGGGGGCGAACTGCCCCCAGCCCCTGTGCTGTGTGTATGGCCCTGGTCAGTCTGTCAGTCTGTCAGTCACTCAATCTATCTATATATGCCTATATATACCCATCCATTATATATGTAGTGGCCGTGTCAACATTGCGCTTCTTAATTCTGCTGTACTGTCCTTACTTGGAGTTACAACAGTTTATCGTAGTTATGGTAAAACTGTGCCCCTATAGTTTACACTTCTTATTGCAATGTGCATGCAGGTCCATGTGTAACGGGTATAGTTGGTTCTAATGTACTGTCATTTCATGGAGTTATCGTAGTGATGGAGAAACTGTCCTCTTATAGTTTACACTTCTTATTGCAATGTGCATGCAGGTCCATGTGTAGCGGGTATAGTTGGTTCTAATGTACTGTCATTTCATGGAGTTATCGTAGTTATGGTAAAACTGTCCCCTATAGTTTACACTTCTTATTGCAATGTGCATGCAGGTCCATGTGTAACGGGTATAGTTGGTTCTAATGTACTGTCATTTCATGGAGTTATCGTAGTTATGGTAAAACTGTCCCCCTATAGTTTACACTTCTTATTGCAATGTGCATGCAGGTCCATGTGTAACGGGTATAGTTGGTTCTAATGTACTGTCATTTCATGGAGTTATCGTAGTGATGGTGAAACTGTCCCCCTATAGTTTACACCTCTTATTGCAATGTGCATGCAGGTCCATGTGTAGCGGGTATAGTTGGTTCTAATGTACTGTCATTTCATGGAGTTATCGTAGTGATGGAGAAACTGTCCCCCTATAGTTTACACTTCTTATTGCAATGTGCATGCAGGTCCATGTGTAACGGGTATAGTTGGTTCTAATGTACTGTCATTTCATGGAGTTATCGTAGTTATGGTGAAACTGTCCTCTTATAGTTTACACTTCTTATTGCAATGTGCATGCAGGTCCATGTGTAGCGGGTATAGTTGGTTCTAATGTACTGTCATTTCATGGAGTTATCGTAGTGATGGAGAAACTGTCCCCCTATAGTTTACACTTCTTATTGCAATGTGCATGCAGGTCCATGTGTAACGGGTATAGTTGGTTCTAATGTACTGTCATTTCATGGAGTTATCGTAGTTATGGTAAAACTGTCCCCCTATAGTTTACACTTCTTATTGCAATGTGCATGCAGGTCCATGTGTAACGGGTATAGTTGGTTCTAATGTACTGTCATTTCATGGAGTTATCGTAGTGATGGAGAAACTGTCCCCCTATAGTTTACACTTCTTATTGCAATGTGCATGCAGGTCCATGTGTAACGGGTATAGTTGGTTCTAATGTACTGTCATTTCATGGAGTTATCGTAGTTATGGTGAAACTGTCCTCTTATAGTTTACACTTCTTATTGCAATGTGCATGCAGGTCCATGTGTAGCGGGTATAGTTGGTTCTAATGTACTGTCATTTCATGGAGTTATTGTAGTGATGGTAAAACTGTCCTCTTATAGTTTACACTTCTTATTGCAATGTGCATGCAGGTCCATGTGTAGCGGGTATAGTTGGTTCTAATGTACTGTCATTTCATGGAGGAGTTATCGTAGTGATGGAGAAACTGTCCTCTTATAGTTTACACTTCTTATTGCAATGTGCATGCAGGTCCATGTGTAACGGGTATAGTTGGTTCTAATGTATTGTCATTTCATGGAGTTATCGTAGTGATGGAGAAACTGTCCTCTTATAGTTTACACCTCTTATTGCAATGTGCATGCAGGTCCATGTGTAGCGGGTATAGTTGGTTCTAATGTACTGTCATTTCATGGAGTTATCGTAGTGATGGAGAAACTGTTCCCCTATAGTTTACAATTCTTATTGCAATGTGCATGCAGGTCCATGTGTAACGGGTATAGTTGGTTCTAATGTACTGTCATTTCATGGAGTTATCGTAGTGATGGAGAAACTGTCCCCCTATAGTTTACACTTCTTATTGCAATGTGCATGCAGGTCCATGTGTAGCGGGTATAGTTGGTTCTAATGTACTGTCATTTCATGGAGTTATTGTAGTGATGGTAAAACTGTCCTCTTATAGTTTACACTTCTTATTGCAATGTGCATGCAGGTCCATGTGTAGCGGGTATAGTTGGTTCTAATGTACTGTCATTTCATGGAGTTATCGTAGTGATGGTAAAACTGTCCCCCTATAGTTTTACACCTCTTATTGCAATGTGCATGCAGGTCCATGTGTAACGGGTATAGTTGGTTCTAATGTACTGTCATTTCATGGAGTTATCGTAGTGATGGAGAAACTGTCCCCCTATAGTTTACACTTCTTATTGCAATGTGCATGCAGGTCCATGTGTAGCGGGTATAGTTGGTTCTAATGTACTGTCATTTCATGGAGTTATCGTAGTGATGGAGAAACTGTCCTCTTATAGTTTACACTTCTTATTGCAATGTGCATGCAGGTCCATGTGTAGCGGGTATAGTTGGTTCTAATGAACTGTCATTTCATGGAGTTATCGTAGTGATGGAGAAACTGTCCTCTTATAGTTTACACTTCTTATTGCAATGTGCATGCAGGTCCATGTGTAACGGGTATAGTTGGTTCTAATGTACTGTCATTTCATGGAGTTATCGTAGTGATGGAGAAACTGTCCCCCTATAGTTTACACTTCTTATTGCAATGTGCATGCAGGTCCATGTGTAGCGGGTATAGTTGGTTCTAATGTACTGTCATTTCATGGAGTTATCGTAGTGATGGAGAAACTGTCCTCTTATAGTTTACACTTCTTATTGCAATGTGCATGCAGGTCCATGTGTAGCGGGTATAGTTGGTTCTAATGAACTGTCATTTCATGGAGTTATCGTAGTGATGGAGAAACTGTCCTCTTATAGTTTACACTTCTTATTGCAATGTGCATGCAGGTCAATGTGTAACGGGTATAGTTGGTTCTAATGTACTGTCATTTCATGGAGTTATCGTAGTGATGGAGAAACTGTCCCCCTATAGTTTACACTTCTTATTGCAATGTGCATGCAGGTCCATGTGTAGCGGGTATAGTTGGTTCTAATGTATACTGTCATTTCATGGAGTTATCGTAGTGATGGAGAAACTGTCCCCCTATAGTTTACACTTCTTATTGCAATGTGCATGCAGGTCCATGTGTAGCGGGTATAGTTGGTTCTAATGTACTGTCATTTCATGGAGTTATCGTAGTGATGGAGAAACTGTCCCCCTATAGTTTACACCTCTTATTGCAATGTGCATGCAGGTCCATGTGTAGCGGGTATAGTTGGACCAAAAACACCACGATACGATGTGTTTGGAGAATCCATTACCACAGTCAAACATCTTGAAGCAACCGGATTACGTAAGTTTATTGCTGTTTAAAAACGTTGTTATCAAATTTCTCTATAAATGGCGATTAACCCATAATCCATTTGGGTTTTCGTATGCATTTGACGGTATGTTTTAGAGTCATCATTTTTAACTCGTGGATATGCGAAGCATAGGAGCGAGTTGTTGTCAGGACTCAGATATGCTAATGACTCACTCATAGTACATTTCTGATACTCGGTTCTGTAAACTTTCCGACGTACTTCGGTATTTCGATGTAAACAATCGGACGCCGATCGGGAAAGCGAGATGTCTCATGCTTCGAGTCTGGACTATCAACCAATCAGAATGGACCGTTCCCACGCCTGAAATGGACAAGATACGATCGCGAAATCAAAACATTTTTACATGGAAGATTTAATATCAAACCACTAAAAATTCAAGAATCAGAATCTCTATCACGTGTATATCCCAGAAGCCCATGAATAGTAGAAAGCTCAAGAGTGTCGCAGTCCGCCGTGACAGATGACAACGTATAAGGCACGTGTACATATCGTTTCCTTGCAAAAATATACAACGGCACTTCACTTGGTTGAACCAATGACTAGTATTAGGAAAAATATCAACACAATTCAGATCTAACTACAAAGATGTAGAGATCACTACAACTGTACGAAATCAGCCGGCTATCCATATCTATACTATAAAACCACGTCAAGTACAAAATGCAAGTGTACTGGAATCTTACTCCAGAGGGGAGGGGGCACTAAGGGTATTTTCGGGTAGGGGTGTGCCGCGGACACTTCAAAACCCTGACCCTAGCTATCCCATATTCCAGAATAAAGCTTAAAAATGTATACCCTATCCCAGACTGAAGCATTACCAAAGTAGCATATCGAATAAACTTTTCCTTAATTGAAAGTGTGCTAAAAGGATATGTAAACTGATAATGGCGTTATTGCGGAAACCATACCCTATACCAGACCAAAACGTACCCTATCCCAGACTAAAAAGGCAAAAAATGATACCCTACCCCAGACCTGTGAGCTCAAAAACCATACCCTATCTCGCGGCACATACCCGTACAGCATATATAGGGGAGTATAAATATTATCATTAATCAAATGAACATGGCTTAAACATTCTAATTTACATCTAATTAACTTATATCCACGAGTTCACCATTGGGTGCCTATGTTTTAATTTCTCTTGTTTCCCCAGCTCAACATATCCATATGAGCGAAAAGTGTAAGTCGTTCCTGGAGGAGCTTGGTGGATTTACGTACGAAAAGCGAGAGGACACATTTGTCAAGGTATTTTAAAACAGTATAATAAATCTGTTCACTTCAGACCTTTCTCTTGATCGGGAGAGACTGAGTACCAGGATGGTCCAGGATTTTCTTGCAATAAAATGTTTTGTCTGCATGTCTGCATGTCTGTCTGTCTGTCTGTCTGTCTGTCTGTCTGCATGTCTGTCTTTTACTCTTTTAAACTCAGCTTTCCTGAAAAGCAATTACTTGTAATTGATGAAATTCTGAGTCAAATAAAGTTCATTCATTCATTCATTCCGGCGGTCCGTCCGTACGTCTATCTGTCTGTCTTGTCTGCATGTCTGTCTGTCTCTGTCTGTCTGTCTGTCTGTCTGTCTGTCTGTCTGTCTGTCTGTCTGTCTGTCTGTCTGTCTGTCTGTCTGTCTGTCTGTCTGTCTGTCTGTCTGTCTGTCTGTCTGTCTGTCTGTCTGTCTGTCTGTCTGTCTGTCTGTCTGTCTGTCTGTCTGTCTGTCTGTCTGTCTGTCTGTCTGTCTGTCTGTCTGTCTGTCTGTCTGTCTGTCTGTCTGTCTGTCTGTCTGTCTGTCTGTCTGTCTGTCTGTCTGTCTGTCTGTCTGTCTGTCTGTCTGTCTGTCTGTCTGTCTGTCTGTCTGTCTGTCTGTCTGTCTGTCTGTCTGTCTGTCTGTCTGTCTGTCTGTCTGTCTGTCTGTCTGTCTGTCTGTCTGTCTGTCTGTCTGTCTGTCTGTCTGTCTGTCTGTCTGTCTGTCTGTCTGTCTGTCTGTCTGTCTGTCTGTCTGTCTGTCTGTCTGTCTGTCTGTCTGTCTGTCTGTCTGTCTGTCTGTCTGTCTGTCTGTCTGTCTGTCTGTCTCTGTCTGTCTGTCTGTCTGTCTGTCTGTCTGTCTGTTGGGCATATCGTTGATTATCAACATTTTTGGTTTATAATTTTCAGGGTTTGGGCAAAACGACAACTTATTTTCTGACAGGAAAAACCTCGCCTCCTTGTCTCTCACAGTAATGAAAATGGGATGACGTCATTTTAGCTAAGAAAAAGTCACACAACAAAGATAAATGTGTCACGCAACATCGCAAAGTAAGACGCCTGTATGACGTGTATGACTTACTGAATTGCGTGACGTGACAGTGGCTACAAGTTTCTGTATCACTCCAGTTGCTTTTTATCAAACGCTGTATAACTAACTCTTACGTGACTCGTGCGTGACAAATTGTATCGTGCGACGTGACAACGGAGACTCTGACGTCATTCGTGACCGGTATGCAGCCGGGTGTGACTCAATGTATCACGTGATATGAGTGGCGTGAGACAGTAATACTTATTTTTTATACGCTTCCTTGACACGTTTGTGAAGGTCCCTTTTTGCGATGGATATTTTATGTCTAAGGCCTTCTTTATTTGGAATACCGCTGAGCACAATGACTGTTGTCGTTATTGTTAAATTAACTACATTTGATAGCAAAACGTAAAATACTTTTGTAACTAAATATTTAACTCCTGTAATAACAATAAAAAGTAAAAGCATAAAAGGATCAATCGTGTTGAACTAAACCTTAAAATTAATGTAATCTTTGACTCAGATCAGGTGGCCTTGACGAGCGAGCGAGCCGTAGTTTTCCAGACAAATTGGCCAGCGGTTAGCGCATGAATGTGAAACAAAATGGCGGCGTATGTGATCATGTGGTGACATCAATGCATGGCACGTGAATGGCACGTGCCCAGCTGTGAACAAAGCTCTCTAAGGGGAGGGGGGAGTGGGGAAAGGAAGTCAAAGCTCATCCTAATTTATAAAGCTTTGAATGAACTACGATACATGTAGTAACGATAACATAGTCAACCGTTTGACAAGGGGCATAGTCTGTAGTATATAAGCATCAAGAGTTCCAGACTTCCGGTACGCGCGCAATGCATTGTGAGATTATTACAAAGGAAAAGTGAGCACCAAGTGAGCAAAAACATACCTTGGGCTCCCTGTGTCTAGAATTGGTGCTCACTTTTCCTTTGTAATAATACCGGAAGTCTGGAACTCTTGATGCTTGTATACTGGTCCCGGTTATTCACAGAGTGTATACTGATTCAAACTCTATCTGTTGGATGCCGATATCCTTATGAAGTGGATAATGCTGTTATCCCACAAAGATATCGACTGGATTACGATTTAAAGTGTGACGTCACGTTGCCATGGCATCAAAATATTCTTGTTCCTCTTGTCGGCTCGGCGGCCATTTTGATTTCGTGTCACGTGCTTCTTTGATCAGTTTTGAGGCACTCTTCACTAGTTTGGCTACAAAGCACCGCCCTGTGTGTTCTATATCCACGCGGTAGGCCTTCTGTTTTTGCTTTTCATTTAGCTATCGTAGGAAGAAAGGTACTGAGAAATTATATACCCTGAAGGAGCGTCTAGAGACGTCTTTGTGGATTCTAAACTGCTGATATCGATCGCTTTTGGCAGAAAATCAGTGACAGATGCAGCCATTCTCAAAAAGGTTGTCCAGATGAAAATACTACAATACTACAGTCACGTGATTCATTATGTATTCAATTTCCTCGCGTGGAATTTCAATTTGAGATGCAAAAGTACACGACATTGTGAGAACTGAATGTAATGGCGCTGGTATCAACTCGCAGTTCCGCGCGCAGAAATTGAAAACAATGAATTACGTGACTTTATTGTAGTATTGTAGTCTTTTCATCTGGACAACCTTCTGGAGAATGGCTGTATATATAAACCTTAGAATAACCATTCGTATTTTACCTTTTTTTGTCTCACTATCCTGACTGAGGAGAGGAAGGTCAGCAAAGAATAACAAAGACACCAGACAATACAAGTAGGTTAAGCAAATATTTTACCAAAACCTTTCTCAGTCTTACATACACCTGTTTGCGTTGTCCTGTAGTAAATTGTAAAATGTAAATTCTGTGATGAATTCTCTCACTGAGACATTTACATTTATTTTGTCAGCAGAAAAACTATTTACAGTTATCACGCTAACTTAAAATAATATTAATTATTATTATTCAAACTTCATACACCGTACTAAATTGTGGCTTCTGATTCGCTAAAATCGATCACGTGATCATGTGTCATCTGATGATAACGCACGACCGTGCGTCTGTCACAGTTTTGCGCACGGTGCAGCGGTGTCATGGCGGCTGTTGATCCTGACAAAGACAGGTTTAACCAACTAGCTAAAGAAGAAATAGACGAAATAATAGCAGGTGCGCAGCCTAAAACGACTGTTCGTCAAACTCGTTGTGGAGTTTCAGTGATGAAAGGTAAAAAACGAACCTAATTATTATTCAAAACAAGCACTTTTTGCCGTCGGCCTCGGCTATCAGAAACAAACTTAAAAACAAAAGATAAATGCTTTATCAGTCGTGTTTTCTTTGTAGAATGGTTGCAATTGGAATGGTTGTAGAGGAGATATCCAGCAGAAGCGTCGGAAGATCTAGTTTAATATATTTTTGCTTTATTTACCGTGATTAAAATTATATTTTGAACATTTTACAACTACAGTGTATTCAGTTTGAATAATAAATGGGTTAGAGACTTCTAGTTCGTGCTTTACCGGCAAATAGACGCACTTGCTGGCTGTAGAATGACTCGAGCATGTTTTAAAAGGTTTGGCATTTGGCCAAATATTAGTCAAATTCATTTTTTTAGCTTTTCTCACTGAAACCTTGGTAGAATTTCTTAATATTCGGTCCATCAGTAGAGTTCAGGAAAAAGAAGAATATTCAACTGTGTATTTTGGGATTGTCATGTCACGTGATCAGATTTTGTAGATTATCGCCAAAAATGGTTTTCTGGAAATGCGCTGACGAGTTTCAATGGCGTATAATATTTATCACATTTAATGTATTTGTATCATTGTCCCTAACAATAATCAGTCTCATTTGGTTGACATATTTTTATTGGTAAGGCGATATTGCCTAAAACAGGTCACGTGACTAGAAACTCATCATAATATAGCCTTAACCACTCATTGAAACCATCCAATCGAAACGTGGGCTTTATTCGCATCCTATTGCAAGCAATTTCCCATATCTAGTTTCAGCTTCTAGCTAACTATGAGCAGCGCGTTATTTTGGTCATTTTTCCTTTATTGTGACGTCATTGATCACGTGATCGTGTATTTATGCATACTAATTTACTAAGGACATACATTTTGTTTAACACAAAAGATTTTATCAAAAAGCGATACATATTTCCTGACTTATAATAGAAAACCTGAAATCCACGCGGGGGGTCTAATGTAATGAATCTGGTCAAGCCTTAAGGACGTTCGCGGGCAAAAAAACTAAACATGTTTTTTCCCTGAAACTTCGTATGGTGAAATAAGATCATTATAGAAGCTAAATGAGCAAATAAAAAATGGGGGTCACCGACTTCGCTATGGAGCCAGATTTTTTCAAAGTATACCCTTTTTCTGATGGAAAATTACGTGCGTTCAATCCACGGAAAGTCGAGAATGACAGGAATTTTTTGGTAGAAAAACTAAACGGATTGCTTAAATTTTCTTCAAATGGCTATCTAAGAGTTTATAGAATAAAATTATGTACAAAGATTTGTGAATATGTAGAAACAACCTGTAGTTTTTTTGGCTCATGTTTACAGTCACCACGTAGCCATCGACGACTCTTTCGCGTGACGGTAGGTTGAAGTTTTCATCTAAATTCCTGTTTTTATCAAAATCTAAACATGTTTTTTTCTTTAAATTTGGTACATGGGGAGCTTTTATGATTCTTTGTAAAATCACAAAATAAAAAATGGGGGTCACCGGTATCGTTCTCGAGATATTAGCAGATGAAAATCGTCTACGTAACATGCGTGACTGGCTGCCATCTTGGACGTGAGGAAAGAGGACTGGACCGAGATGATTCGAACCTTGATTTTATGCGCAGAAAAGATGCGCGTGAACAATGCGCGCGAACGTCCTTAACATGCTTGAGTCGAACTCGAAATTCTTCTTCATATTGCACTCGGCTATGCCTCGCGCAGTATTTGAATTCTCGTTCATTCTACAGTCAGCGCGTGCGTCTATTTGCCGGTAAAGCACTCACATCAGTCTCTAACCCTTAATAATTAGTATAATTTTAGACTTGAATATATAGTTTCGCGCGCTGTGATTGGTCGAGCGACCAGTGATTATGAGACGATAATCACTGGTCAAAATCACCAAAGCAGAAGTACCAATAAAACCAACCTCGTCCCCAGGGCCCTCTCTTCTCGCTATTTTCAAAATGGCGGACGCTCGAGAGAAGACCCTTGGTGTAGGCTGAACTAAAACGCATTTTGATTGGATAACACAACAAGCCTTCTAATTTGGTCCATATCGAAGGTTGCGAATATAGCATAAATTAAAATTCGAATCGCATCGAGTGAATTTATAGTTTCAACGGATAGTTCTTTTCTGGTCCCAAATGTATCGAATTAGGGAGACCAAAGCCGCTGCAAGTGATGTGTGAGTGTTAACGAAGCATTGAAATGTCTTTAGGAACATGAAAAAGTCCACCGATCGAGATCGTTTACCGTAAAGCAAGGTATCAATTTATACGTACGAGCAAGACTACTGACGGTGACATGCACGGCAAACTGATATATTATTGTCGTTCTGTTTACATAATTTGCAGTATATTTTGCAGTATGTGACACGTCAATCCGCGTCAACATGTTGTGTACTTTAGCCGTTAGAGATGAAAGGTGTTTGTATACAAATAGCAGCACTTCAGTTTACAACGAATAAACTGTCGATCTGACCTGTTTTTCAAATGGCCAGAATTGCTCCAGGTGATTTTATTTATTATTTGAGGCAAAACAATCGCAACATCAACGAACGTATTTTCTTTAGTAACTCTTCACAAGGCCCTTTCGATTATTTTCGACCATAAGGAAAATGGCAGCCTGTGTACGAACCTTCAAGATTCTTGGAGACACGTGACCAGCCTACACCAGGGTCTCGAGCGTCCGCCATTTTGAAAATAGCGAGAAGAGAGGGCCCTGGGAACGAGGTTGTAATAAAACGTTTTTTTATCCTGAATTTCGTCTTTTCTCTGATATTCAAGTCTAAAATTATACTAAAACAATTATTCACCTATAAATAATAAAATGTAATAAATTTGCATAAAATGTAAAATTAATTATGTAAAATTAATTATAAAAAATATGTTGTGATTTAATTTTCCCACTGGTTTACATTTTTCTGAGGGTTGCTCTAAGGTTAGGTTTAGGGTTTTATGGTGGGTAGGTTATGTGTTTAAGTTAGTTGTAAAGGATTAAACTAAAAGGAAGTGTTTTTTTTTTAAAGGAAGTGATGGCCATTACTAAGGAACCAAAACAGTGGACTAAAAAATTATAAACAATGGAAAATTTCAAACCGGGTAACAAATGCAGATACAATACACTTCCTTAGAGAGATAAGTGCTGCATTAAACGGCGTTCAGGATGTTAATCAACGACCATATAAACAACGCCATTAAGGCTGCCTTCTCATTTGACTAACTTAGTTTTTACTGAAGGCAAATCGCACCTGTTCATTAGGATGGTATAGGCTGAGTCTGGTCATGAAATACAAGTTAAGCAGCGTGCGCCCGAGAAGAATCCTGTCCCTACATTGGCAAAAACGCGCACTCTACAAACCTTGGAAATTCACTGGAAATTCTTTGGAAATTCACTGGAAATTCTTTGGAAATTCTTTGGAAGTTCTTTGGAAGTTCTTTGGAAATTCTTTGGAAGTTCTTTGGAAATTCTTTGGAAGTTCTTTGGAAATTCTTTGGAAATTCTTTGGAAATTCTTTGGAAATTCTTTGGAAATTCTTTGGAAATTCTTTGGAAATTCATTGGAAATTCATTGGAAATTCATTGGAAATTCATTGGAAATTCATTGGAAATTCATTGGAAATTCATTGGAAATTCATTGGAAATTCATTGGAAATTCTTTGGAAATTCATTGGAAATTCATTGGAAATGTCCAAATTCTAGCTTGGAATTTCATGGGAACATTTTCAAAGAAAGGCGGGTTGAAGAGCGCGCCGCGCGCGTACTGAGTTGAACTTAGTGGTATCAAGGTGGTATCAAATACTAAGCATATATCGAACTCTCTACAAAGCAAAGGGCGAATACTCAACCAAACTGGCACATGTTGTCAGCTGGCTTTTCTTGCATACACTTTATCTTGGATTTTCTTGGCCAAACTTATTTCAATCTTGAATATTTTTGCAGAAAAAATGAAATGAAGGTATGGATTTTTACTGAGTCATTTATAAACTCGCAGATCGTGTTTTATAGGATATACTAAAACACCCGCGCTCGTATTTTAAACTGCACTTATAGCACTAGTATAACCATGGACAACGGGGCCCTCACAGGACCTCACTGTGTTTGAATAATTAGAATAATTGCCGCTCTATTTTTAACGGCAGAATAAACCTGTCAGTCGCTTAGTCGCTGTAAACTCACACGCGTCCAGCGTTCACAGCTGTCTCGATATCAATCGGTAACGAACTTAACGGCTACCGATTGTAGTGGGAATGTTTTGTGCTGCAGTCTACACGGATCTTCAATGTCATCGCCCGGGATACGACAGATCGAGTGAACTTGCTCTATGACTGTGACTGCTTCGATCAGACAGCTAAGTAAGCCTTTGATTTACCCTTCAACAAATGGAATTCTTGGTATTGATGTTCTTGTCGAGGGTTTGAAAAGCCAGCGACATTTTGAGTATGATTTGGTCCGAACAATTTGGCTCTAAAATTCAGAGAAAGATTTTGACGAGAGTCAGCGTGGGACCAGAGTATGCGAGCCATTTCTTTTCCAGACGATTCATCATAAACTAAATAAAAAGTAAATATACAGCGATTTGTTCGCCATATGGAGCTGGTATATTGTTTCTGATGGAATACACAAAAAATAAAATATATTATTATTATTTGACAATAATACAAGAGTCCCAAAATGCATTTCGGTCTTGGAATACACTATTATTCAGTATCAACGTTTTTTGAAATAGCTGTATCCCAGCAAAACTATTAGGAGGTATCATTTATTACAGTTTTCTCAATGAAATAATAATATACAAAGTTAAATATACAATAAATATACAATGTATTAATAGCAAATGAATACTTTTAGCTGGAATTCTCGGCGCGTGATATAACAAAACTGGAACGAAGTATTGAGTTACAACTCCTGTCAAATTGAATACTGAGCTGTTTTCGAATCTGTACCAGTCGAAACTCAGATAACTGTAGGCCCTTTGCAGCTTATATACAGTCACATGCCAATATATCGCTTGAATAACTCGTGAATGAACTGAGAGCCGAAGATCCCATGGGAACGGCTCTGCTGACTGGCAAACAAACTTTGAGACGTTGATTGAGAACTGGAGGTTGAAAAATAGCATTTCAAACAGATTTCTTTACTGTCACTACTGATATCATGTAAGATTCTTCAAATAAATAAAGTCAGATTTTTTCAGTGCCAGTCAGTGCAACCACGTGATCGTAATCCTGCAAATATGGTGTCTACAATATGGCGTCAGCGATTGTTCATATTTTGAGTTATCATAATAATAATAATCGTGATTTCAACACAAATAATATTTTCAGTTTTTCGACAATCCGACACAAAAAAAAACGCGATAAAACAAAAATTACGAATTACGTGTAAACGGACTGATTGCGATACTTGTCTTTTAATTAAGCACAGCAATGATGCAGATAAATAACGATCCTTCAAACACACCCAAAAGACGCCACTCGAGTGGAACAAAGGTAGGTGGCATACATGGATGAACCTCGCCTTCTCAGCGATTTACTTGCACTGTGCATGTCACGTCATAGCCGCCATGTTGGTTCTGTGAAAGAGAAGCTTAACTTTTTGTTGCTATTGCTGTATAACTGAATCATAGGAAAGTGGCAGTACTGATCATGGAGAAACAAAGAGCAACCCAACAAGGTCTATAGAGAAAAGAAGGCTAGGGAGTGTACCGGTCCTCAAACCAATCATTACGAAGATGGTAAGAAAAGCAAGATTCATGAAAATTGAGAAAACTCAAATGTATCTTCAACTGTTGGCGTTTCTTTTGAGTCTTTAGAACTAACCGATGAAACTACGGTCAAAGCCATAGAGGGTGGTTCTGATGATAGCGAGAAACTGCAAGAGGAAGACAACGATGATTATGAAGACAAGAGTCCAGAAACCAGTCAAGAATACCAATCGTTTGATGGAGGTAAATATTTGTTGTTTCCATTGTCAAACTTGCACGTCAAAGAAGAACGACCCGAATACACGCATAACACACGCATAATACACGAATAATACACGCATAATACACGCATAATACACGCATAATACACGCATAATACACGCATAATACACGCATAATGCACGCATAACACACGAATAATACACGCATAATACACGCTTAACACACGAATAATACACGAATAATGCACGCATAATACACGAATAATACACGCATAATACACGCATGCATAATACACGCATAATACACGCATAATACACGCATAATACACGCATAATGCACGCATAACACACGAATAATACACGCATTATTATTATAACACACGCATAATACACGAATAATACACGCATAATGCACGCATAATACACGCATAATGCACACACATAACACACGCATAACACACGCATAACACACGCATAACACACGCATAGCACACGCATAGCACACGCATAGCACACGCATAACACACGCATAACACACGCATAACACACGCATAATACACGCATAATATACGCATAGCACACGCATGAGTACGTATTGGCTGGATACGTTGATTGTTTAACAGCAAACTAGGGTTAGTGCGCGGAAGCTAGCGAGAGCTGCACGGTTCGATTCTTCATGGGCATGACCTCACATCCTTGTTTCGACTTCCCTCTAATCCGTGTAGCTCAGTGCAGCTTTAAATACGGTAGGACGGAGCACTGATGAAGGGAGGGGGTAAAAGGGCGCACCGTCAGCCCCCTAATCGCCCAATCTAAGTCAGTGTTTATACGCTAGTCTCGAAATATAGTCACATTGTTTCATTTCAATTTCAGAGGCCACAAACCCGTTCAGTCCTGTATGACTTTCTTGGAGGTGTGTTATTCTATAAGAACAACAACAATGTCAACAATTATAGCAATAATAGTAACAACACAAAAAAGGCACAAACAACTGACAAAAGCATGCAAGCACCAGCTCCAGTTTCGAGTTGTTTAGACATCGCTGTACTCCTTTACAAAAGACGCATTTGGTCAGTCTTAGCCTCACTTCAGTGTACATGCATGTTCTACAAATACCGAGGAATACAGCGGTGTCTAAACTCAAAACTGCAGAAATTAAATTGTATTAAATTTATGTTTATTTTTATTAAATTTTTATTAAATTTTTTAAAATAATTATTTATTATTTATTTATATTTATTAAACTAATATTGGCAACGTGTTTTACACCTTCAATCTTACAGAGGAAGTCGACAAAGAAGAAGCTGAGGCACTCGAAGCCCTTAGTTTCTACTGGTTGAATACAGTAGTAAAGAGAGCAGCCGAACCAAAAATTGACGTGGGTGAAGAAGATCAAGAATTCTACCACAAGTACTGCAACGGGACGAAAGAGCTTTCTGTAGAGACGGTTATGAGACTCATGAGGTATGTTGCACTGTTACGAAAAGGTTGTTTGCGTCGTAGATCGTATGGAGGGAGGGGGGTATAGTAAACGGCGCTTTATACATGAGCCACTGGTCGGGAGATTGGGCATGGACGGCATGCAACTACTTCCCGCGTTTCGAAGTAAAACATTAGCTTTACCTTTTTACCTTTTTAACTTTACGACGTGTCAATTGTTTTGTAAAAATTGCGCTATTTATATCAATTCCAGAATGACGTGCGACCATTGTCCTTCGACCTATATAACGCAGACAAGTCATTCAGCCATTCATTCAGTCATTCATTCATGTAGTCATTCATTCATTCAGTCATTCATTCATTCAATCATTCGGTCATTCATTCATTCCATTCATTCAGTCATTCAGTCATTCCATTCATTCAGTCATTCAGACATTCAGACATTCAGTCGTTCATTCATTCATTCATTCATTCATTCATTCATTCATTCATTCATTCATTCATTCATTCATTCATTCATTCATTCATTCATTCATTCATTCATTCAGTCATTCATTCATTCAGTCACTCAGTCACAGTCATTCAGTCACTCACTCAGTCATTCATTCATTCATTCATTCATTCAAGCAAGTCATTCATTCATTCATTCATCCATTCATCGGTCAGTCTGTCATTCAGTTATTCAGTCACTCATCCATCCATTCATTCATTCATTCATCCATCCATTCATTCAGTCATTCACCTATCATTCAGTCATTCGGTCATTCATCCATCCATTCATTCAGTCATTCATCCATCCATTCATTCATTCATCCATCCATTCATTCAGTCATTCACCTATCATTCAGTCATTCGGTCATTCATCCATCCATTCATTCAGTCAGTCATTCATCTATCATTCAGTCATTCATTAATTCATCCATCCATCCATTCATTCAGTCATTCATTCATCTATCTTTGCTAACGAGCTTTGTTGGTCTTCTAGTCTCCCACATGTCATCACCGTCACCTTGAAGTCAATCCCCAAGATAGAGGTTGTAGTACAGTAAAAACCCGCGAGTAAGAACCTAGTTTTCCCAAGTTAGCCTAAACAGGTTCTTATATAAATGGTACTTAGCACAAATTGAGGCTATTTAGGTTCTTAAATAGGTTCTTACTTTCTAAAGAAAAAAAATACATTGTAGCTAATAGAATTTAGTGGTATTCAGCCTGTATTCCTTATAATATAACATCTGCATACCATCAACATTGGCATTTACATTGTATTGAATTGGAGTACTGTAATAAGGCACCTGTGTCTCCAAAAATGTTGATCTATCTTATTCACCCAAGTGTACACATCTTTTTATATAGATTTTAGAAAATAAGAACCTGTTTCAAATTTTAGGCTAAACAGGTTCTTGTATAGAGGGGGTATAACTGGCAAATTTTAGCCTAACAGGTTCTTAAAAACTAGGTTCTTACTCGCGGGTTTTTACTGTATCTGATGTATTGCTGGCCTTACAAGACTCCCCTGAACTACTAAACGACGAGTTTGAAGTCACGGAAGCAATGGGCATGCATCTAGTTTAAATTGATGCTCTAGAGTGGAGGTTCTTTGATCTTAAGCCCATGCAGTTTCAAGCGAAATTACCCCAACTGATCTGTTCGCTGAATTTAATGATGGAACGTACGTACCAGTCCCACCCGGACGAAGCACACAAAGGAAAAGATATATTGAAGTTTTAAATTTATTTGTAGTGAATCGCGGGCGTATAAACCGGGAAAGCGTCATTTGTCCGAGACCGGCCGCGTGGTCCTAGTGTTGAGAAATTTTCTTGTCCCACAGGTATCCCATTTTGGGTCTTATATAGACCTCATCACTTTCTTTAATGTGATATGATGTAAATAAAATATCTGAATAAAAATCAAATTATATTATCAAATGAATTTTCATGTGTTCTAATACAGAAAAGAAAGGAAAGATAAAAAAGAAGAATAAAAAACTGAAAAGAAAAGAAATGGAAATTGCGGTCGAAAAATGTCCCATGATCCCTTGCGTGTAGTACCGCGAGGGGACTGGTAACCACGCGCTGAAACTCAAAATTCTCTTCATCAAAACATCGCGATTCGTCGAAAATGTAGGTGGATTTTTGGCCATTTCTCCCCCAATACCAGCTTTTTATCGCCTATAACCACGATAACATGGGAGTCACACAACTATGGAACATCCTAGAACCTGTTAAACGTCCAGGGGACCTTAGTCTCTGAATGGCAAGTCGATATGTGTGGATTTGAGTGTTTGGATTTGTGAAGCACAAGGCGCTAAAGCACTCAAAGCCAACGTTCTTAAACCACATTTGAGGAACTTTTCTTTCGTATTTGGAATTTAATTCGTGCTGGGGTGAAGCTAGTGTTTGTGGTGGATGGAGATCCGCCCAAGGTGAAGTGGGAAACGATACTAAAGCGAACGCAAGCTCGACGTGGTGTTAGTGGACGAGGACAAGGAAAGGTACCAAGAGGGAAGGTGGGCAGGTCGAACTTCAAGGTTTGGGTCAACGAGGTAATGCTTTGATTTATAAATACAGTCGCACCTCTAATAATAGCGGAGAGGAATGGATCAAGGAGGAGGGAGAAATAAAAATATAGAGGGAGGTAGAAACAATTGAAAAAAAACAAACAGGGAGGAGGGAGAGAAATCACAGGTAGCCCAAGCTATTAATGAGAGGCTTGTATCGAGCTATATATAAGAGTTTGTATGGGACCTTAGGCTCTGGTCGATAATTCCGTGAATAATAGGGCAAATAAACTCTAACCTTCCAGTAGTGTTGTTTGTGTCCTTATTGATCTCTGGTAGCGATTTCAGGGAAATCCCGCGATTTTTAGCCGAGCTCTCCTCCTACTACTAAGAAGAAGGAAAGGTAGGACACTCAGCAATGGCCGATCGGCTGATCCATCTCGAAAATCAATTTTTTTCTCCTACTAAACCACCTCCCCTTGCTTCGATACTCTGCAGCACGAATGGCAGATAGATTACCTCGAGGTTTGTCAAAAAAAGTCCGATAAAACTTCTCCTGCGGAGGCAGCAATCCAGCGAGATCATCGAATAAACGGCCATTTCGAGACGCCAAAAGCCGTGGCAAGGAAAAGCTGTGCAGGGCGGAAGCCGTTGAGGCGCGGTTGGCCTGGACACGAGCCAAATTCCTTCGAACGAGTGTCCCCATGGTCTGGAAATGCTAAACCCAAATATAAACTCAGCCCCCCAGGGAACGAAAAATTTGTAAACACCATTGTTTCTTTCGGCCAATGAAATTCTAGAAAGTAGAGGCCATGTGCTGTAGTGGAAAGCCCGTAAAACCAGTGTCAACGAAACCGTGTCAACAATGTGAGGTGAATGTTGGATTTTATACCGGCTTGTTCGATCGTTCGATCGTTCAAGCGAATGTTGATTTTAGTTTAAACTGCGTAGACATCGAAGTCAAGAATGTAACTGGCTACCAAGATTCAAGACATGGCGAGGTAAAGCGTAATTTGGATCGCGTTATTCAGTCCGATTTGACAAGTGTTTGTTGTTCACACGTACGTATTCATACGATTTTTTGCAGAGTTCTAACTCAAGAGCTTACCACGTTTTAATTCTAGCGTAAAACGCAACTGAGATGTGATTTTTCTTCTTAGCTTCTTTGAAAAAGTCTTCGCTTTGTCTTCTTTTCAAAGTGGACAGCATTATAAAGCTTTTAAACGTAACAATAGTTCGAGAACAAAAAACACACAGGGAAAACTCGTTCGCCGATAAATTTGAATTACTTTCTAGAATTTCATTGGCCGAAAGAAACAATGGTGTTTACAAATTTTTCGTTCCCTGGGGGGCTGAGTTTATATTTGGGTTTAGCATTTCCAGACCATGGGGACACTCGTTCGAAGGAATTTGGCTCGTGTCCAGGCCAACCGCGCCTCAACGGCTTCCGCCCTGCACAGCTTTTCCTTGCCACGGCTTTTGGCGTCTCGAAATGGCCGTTTATTCGATGATCTCGCTGGATTGCTGCCTCCGCAGGAGAAGTTTTATCGGACTTTTTTTGACAAACCTCGAGGTAATCTATCTGCCATTCGTGCTGCAGAGTATCGAAGCAAGGGGAGGTGGTTTAGTAGGAGAAAAAAATTGATTTTCGAGATGGATCAGCCGATCGGCCATTGCTGAGTGTCCTACCTTTCCTTCTTCTTAGTAGTAGGAGGAGAGCTCGGCTAAAAATCGCGGGATTTCCCTGAAATCGCTACCAGAGATCAATAAGGACACAAACAACACTACTGGAAGGTTAGAGTTTATTTGCCCTATTATTCACGGAATTATCGACCAGAGCCTAAGGTCCCATACAAACTCTTATATATAGCTCGATACAAGCCTCTCATTAATAGCTTGGGCTACCTGTGGAGAAATGGCCTAAAAATTATGGAGGGTGGATATTTAAATGCCTGTTCCTCTCCTCAAAGTGGCCACTATAAAATAGAGGTTTGCCGCTTAATAGAGATGTAAAACAATGCTATGCTATATAGCACTCTTTAGAATACCACTGGCTGCTAAATAGAGGTTGGCTGCGTAAATTATAGGTGACCGCTAATAGAGATTTGAACGTATACAGATCCTCTACTAACGGCCACCTCCCCACAATGGCCATCTTTCTGTAATGACCAGGGTTTCTTGCCCCCTGGTATTGAGTGGTAGGGTCATGACCGTCAGAAATGCACTCCTCACCCCCCTTTTCCCCCCCCTCCCCCCCCCCAAAAAAAACAAAAAGTTTCCAAGGGCTTAAAAATTTGACTAAAATGGAGGGGACTTCCAGACCTCAAAGTCCTTTCCTTCCTTTTATTCTGCTCCTGCTAAAAATTGTTTTGACACCCCTGCTGAGGATATTGGGTACTCTTAAAATTATCATAATATTTATTATATATAGTGAAAAGAATTTATAATGTTTTCAGTGTATTGCATTGCTGAAGTTACTTGGTGTACCATATGTAGAAAGTGCTGGCGAGGCAGAGGCACTATGTGCTTGGATGAATGCTAGAGGGGTAAGCTATAGAATGATTATTCCTTGGCATCTTTGTAGTCACATTTGATGCCAATAAGTACAGCGGTACAACTGGATCTGTGAACACGAAAAGGGACTATTACATAAATACAAACTCCATCTGAAGGCAAGAGTTTATATAGTTCTGATACAACACTCTGTGAATACTCTAAACTACATGAATGTACATTTTGTACTTATCCAACCAATGTTCAGTTTCTATAATTCCATATTTTATATAAATCGATTGCATGACAGGCCGTTTTCATCATAGATTGTTGATGGATGCATTACCAATGATGGTGATATTTTCCTGTATGGAGGCAAAACTGTGTACAAAGATCTTTGTATAAGCACCAAGGTACACTCACTATATACAGCAGATTTCGTATAACTGAAGGGCTCCCTGCAAGAACAGAGTAAGTGACTGTGATCAAAACCCAAACGGAAATTCAAAGAATCTCAAGGAGAATTTAGATTTTGATCAGAGGTCACTTACGTTGTTCTTGCAGGGAGCCCTTCAACTGTGAAAACCACGGTCACACGGCACTGTTACCGCATGGTCACAGCACGGTCACGGCACAGATTCATTTCGAAATTGAATTCATTTGAAATTCTAAAACATAACGGTCAAGGCCGTAAGGTCTTCGCAATGCGCATTCTGCTTTATCTTGTACAACTGTACAAGTAAGGAAATGTTTGTACTGTTTTTACCTCTGACTGTGTTCATTACTACCCATGCATACAATACTTACAATACAATACTGTATAGAGTCGCAACTTACATGGTGTATAATTAGACAGAGCACTGATGGAGGGACTGGGTATGGTAGAGGGTGAAAATCATGCTATTCTATATCGTACATGTAGTTTCCAGCTTTTGTCATGTACATTTTTGTTATAGGAGTGTTCTATGGATTTGTATAGCATGGATGATATTGAATCAGAGCTGGGTAAGTTCCTTGATTGCCGTTATAATAAATGCATTGTAGTGTGTACAACATATACAACATGAGCCTTGAAGTGTTGTGTTTGTAGATCAGATACAACATGTACATGCCGCAAGATATATTATTTCATGTTTTACTACTATAATTTTGATGATACAAGCAGTGACTGTGCTGCGTGATGTGGTTCGTACGTCATTACAGAAGCAATTCCCAGTTCCGTGAGGCCTGGGAGCAAATGTTTGGTTAAAATTAGCGTCTTTGAGCTAATTTGAACTCCACACCACTGTAGTTGCCTCGGTAGCTCAGTGGGTAGAGCACCTGTCATGAAATCGGGGTGTTGTGGGTTCGAATCCTGCTTGAGGCGTCTGATTTTTTCCGAACATTTGTTTGTCTATTCTCATCATAGTTTCTTTAACAAGTAGTTTTCACTGAGAAAATCAAAGTCATATAATAATATTATTATTATTGAATATCTATGGATATTTTTCAGGTCTGAACAGACAAAGTCTTGTCAGTCTTGCTATTCTTCTTGGGTGTGACTACCTGCCGCAAGGGGTTCCTGGTGTTGGCAAAGAAATGGGATTAAAGCTGGTGTATGAACTCCAAGGCATTGATATGCTTCAAAGGTTAGTGGTTGTTTTAAATGGATGGATTAATAAATTGATGAACGAATGATAAGATGGATGGAATATTGGATAAAATGAATGGATGGATGAATGGAATGAATGGTAAGATGGATGGAATATTGGATAAAATGGATGAATGGTAAATAAAGATGGATGGAATATTGGATAAAATGGATGGATGGATGAATGGTAAGATGGATGGAATATTGGATAAAATGGATGAATGGTATGGAAAGATGGATGGAATATTGGATAAGATGGATGGATGGATAAATGGATGGATGATGATGGTAAGATGGATGGAATATTGGATAAAATGGATGGATGGATAAAGATGGATGGAATAAGATGGATAAAATGGATGAATGGTATAAAGATGGATGGAATATTGGATAAATTGGATGAATGGATGGATGGATGAATGGTAAGATGGATGGAATATTGGATAAAATGGATGGATGGATAAATGGATGGATGAATGGTAAGATGGATGGAATATTGGATAAAATGGATGGATGGATGAATGGTAAGATGGATGGAATATTGGATAAAATGGATGGATGGATAAATGGATGGATTGATGGTAAGATGGATGGAATATTGGATAAAATGGATGGATGGATGAATGGTAAGATGGATGGAATATTGGATAAAATGGATGGATGGATAAATGGATGGATGAATGGTAAGATGGATAGAATATTGGATAAAATGGACGGATGGATAAATGGATGGATAAATGGTAAGATAGATGGAATATTGGATAAAATGGATGAATGGATGGATGAATGATAAGATGGATGGATTGGTTATTGGATAAATGGATGAACAGCTGGGTGTATGAATAAATGATTGAAGAAATGATGGATGGATGGATAAGTGGATGGCTGGATGGACAGGTGGGTGTATGAATGGATTATTATTATTATTATTATTTCCCTATTTACTAGATTATTATATATTATTTTTAGTTAATTTTGTTGGAGGGCCACTGAGTTATCAGTACAATAATTATTATTTTAATTGTCTGTCATTAGCTCTGTAAATAAACTTTATTCATTCATTCATGATTGAAGGAATGGATGAATAGATTATTGGATCCATGGATGGATGGATGGATGAACAGGTGGATGTGTGGAGTGAATGTTCAATAGATGAATGGATGGATGGATAGATGAATGAACAATGAATAGAATGATAGGTGCATGGATAAGCTTATGGGTGCATGATTCAATGATAAATAGATGTATCATTGAATGGGTTTATATAATGACCAGTGGATGAATACTATGTCAGTAGTAAATTCTGTAATTATTTCAGATTCCAAAAATGGAGTACCTTTCAAATACAAGACGACGACATGTCTAAAATTGAAAGAAATGTTAAAAAGTAAGTGACAGGTCTTCAATGAAAACATTGTGGTGATGATGTGGATGATGGTGATGATGTGGATGATGTATACCAATGTGCTGATGGTGATGATGTGGATGATAGGGATGATGTGGATGATGGTGATGATGATGATACAAACACACTTCTAGAGTAGATTATATATGACTGTGGAAATTGGACATGCTGTGCCGTTTCAATGCTGTGACTGTTTCATTGGAATGGGTTTGTATACAGTGCCATGTGGTAACAGTGCCATGTAACAGTGCCTGGTGTGCCATGTGGTAACAGTGCCATGTGGGTAACAGTATTGGTCAGATGCCATGTGGAGTGCCATTGGTAACAGTGCCGAGTGGTAACAGTGCCATGTGGTAACATTGAAGTGGTAACATGTTAAATGTGGTAACAGTGACATGTGGTCAGTGCCATGTGGTAACAGTGCCATGAGGTGATAACAGTGCCATGATGGTTAACAGTGCCATGTGGTAACAGTGCCATGTAGGTAACAGTGGCCATGTGGTAACAGTGCCATGTGGTAACAGTGGCCATGTGGTAACAGTGCCATGTGGTGAACAGTGCCATGTGGTAACAGTGCCATGTGGTAACAGTGCCATGTGGTAACAGTGATTAACAGTATGATGTGGTAACAGTGCCATTGGTAACAGTGCCTGTGGTAACCGTTGGTAACAGCTGCCATGTGGTAACATTGAGTGGTGACAGTGCCATGTGGTAACAGTGCCATGTGGTAACAGTGCCATGTGGTAACAGTGCCATGTGGTAACAGTGCCATGTGGTAACAGTGCCATGTGGTAACAGTGCCATGTGGTAACAGTGCCATGTGGTAACAGTGCCATGTGGTAACAGTGCCACATGTGGTAACAGTGTGTGGTAACAGTGCCATGTGGTAACAGTGCCATGTGGTAACAGTGCCATGTGGTAACAGTGCCATGTGGTAACAGTGCCATGTGGTAACAGTGCCATGTGGTAACAGTGCCATGTGGTAACAGTGCCATGTGGTAACAGTGCCATGTGGTAACAGTGCCATGTGGTAACAGTGCCATGCGCTGTTTTTTTTCTTTGTATTTATTGACAGTGCTGAATTATTTATCTATAGAAAAGCTCTCAGGATTCCAGGATTTCCCAATAGAGAGGTTAGTTACTACATAAAAATCTACTCTACTTAGAAGCTTTATTTTTTTTTTCATCTAATATTTTTAATTTAAAAATATATTTATTTATTTTGAGACCCAAGTGCTATACTGCTTCCTGTTTTAAATGATACCACAGGGAACCCAAACAATTTTTTCTATGGTATCATTGATTTTTACACCACTAAAGTTTTGGGCTTTTTGATACCACAGGGATCCCAAACAATTTTTTCTATGGTATCATTGATTTTTACACCACTAAAGTTTTGGGCTTTTTGATACCACAGGGAACCCAAACAATTTTTTCTATGTTATCATTGATTCAATGTTGTTGATTTTATCCCATTAGGTTATTGATGAGTTTCTTTCACCCAATCTAAAGACACAAAACCTTACCATACCCAAAGGATACAAATGTCCTGACCTCAAAGGCGTACAGGTATGTCTCTAGGTATCAACCACAGGCAGCCCAACCAATATATTTGTATGTGTGCATCTTTTTATGGATGCCCTGAGGTAGAGCGCACGCAAAACGTATTATATATATTTACGTATATAGATTTAAAAATGTTGATTTGAGCATACAGTTTTAGTATGAAAGAAATAACGAGAAGATATCTCAGTTGGATTGCCATGTTATTATGGATATTTCGGTCTCTAGCTAGAGACCATCATCTGTAATAATTTGGTTTACATGAACGATAGTATTTATAGTACTGATGAAATTATCATTACAATGGTACATTATGTATTTAAAAAAAAGTCTAGTTGAGTAAACCCATTGTATCAGTATAATGGTATAAGGAATAAAGATTATTATTATTATTATTATTATTATTATTATATTATTATTATTATTATTATTATTACTATTGAAAAATATATTTGTATGCACACATATTTTTTATGGGTGCCCTGTGGTAGAGCGCGTGCAAAGCACATTATGTAAAGGAAAAAATATATTATATGTGTGTGTCTTTTTATGGGTTTCCTGTGGTTGCTTGTAAAATTACATTGTAATTTACTTATTATAAATTGGTTGATCTCATTACAGGATTTTTGCTGGAGATATTTAGAGTGGCCAGAAGACTATACAAGAGAAAAAGTAATGCTTTTCACTGGCAAAAAACTTTTGATGCTTGTGTACTGTGCTTGCGTCAGGCCTGTTTTCACAGGCATGGTCACAGCACGGCACAAACTGTACCATGACTACATTTACTTCTCACTCATGCGAAAATGACTCTATATGACAATTTAGATTGGGTCAAAAACTCCTTGTCCCCTCCCCCTCAAAATATCCCCTTCCCCCAATTAGGAATGCCAGCAATGCAGGCTAAGAACAAGTAAAATGATCTGAATATTGGTATGACCATAGCTTATTGTTTGATTACATGATGTAGATTTTGCCTCTAGTTACCTACTGGCAGATGAACAGATGTGTTGTCACTGGAAGAACAGACAGTGGTGTCACAGCTCCAGAAAGGTGAATTAATATGATCAATACAAACCTGAGGGCATTTCTTTTGCTGTAGGAAAGGCCAGGAAGGGAGGGAGGGGAGGGGGAGGGAGGGAGGGAAGGAAGGAATGAATGGTAAAGTGAATGAAAATGAGAGAGAAAGGGATTGAGGAAGTAATGAACACATAAAGAACGAAAATATGTGAAAGAAACCAAAACAAGAAAGAAAATGTGTGAAAGACACAAGAAAAGAACAAAAAATGATATTAGAGGAAAGAGAGGAAAGATGAGAGTGAAGGGAACAAGGGATATGAAAAACAGAAAAGATATGCAATACTTTCAAATATGAATGGCTTTTATTTACCATCACAGGATTGTTAAGTCAAGAGTTCAGAACAAAATAGAGTGCTATGAAGTTATGTGGAGAAATAAAGATGTTGGCATGACATGTCAACCTACTTTCAATACAATAGAAAATAAAAAAGGCATGTATTGCTAATAGTCCATTTTCACGTTCACAGATCCCGCTGTAAAACCGCTGTACTTATTGACATCAGACGCATTTGTATGTAGGCTTAGCCTCAAGTCAGTGTAAATTATTCACAAATATCAACAAGAACACGAACAAATGTTGACATAAAACAATAGAAACATTTTTGAATTGCACGGACTGGTTTCTGAATCGAGGCTAACCCTGTACAAATGCGTCTTTTTGTCATGGACAGCGGTCATCTCTAAACAACGAGAATCTGGAGTATTCTGTACTAATTCTTTGATGATGGTGATGATGATGCTGGTGATGGTGATGGTGGTGATGATGCTGCTGATGATGATGGTGGTGATGATGGTGATAATGTTGGTGATGATGGTGGTGGTAATGTTGGTGATGATGGTGGTGGTGATGATGGTGATAATGTTGGTGATGATGATGGTGGTGGTGATAATGTTGGTGATGATGATGATGATGATGCTGCTGAATTTAATACTGCTGATGATGTTGATGATGGCAGCAGTAGTAGTACTTGTGTAACTCCATAGTAGTGATAGAAATAAGGATAATGATTGTGATAACTGTACCTTAACACCTACGTGTGTTCATACTGTTTCAGATGTTTGACAAAGTATACCCTGACATTGTTCAAGACTTTGAAGCAGCGCAGCAGGAAAAGAAAACCAAGAAACCAGGTTACTGTTGTATTAAGCTGTTGTTCTTAAAATATCATTCATCAAATGGACAGATATACAGTGCTCTCATGCGCTGAACCTAATGCAATGATTATGATAATTGAACATCCTTCTCTAAATCAACCCTGCATCGGAAAAATTAGATCTGACACCTGTAGTGCGCCATTGGTGAAAGCTTACTAGTAAATCAATCAATCTAAATTAGCCATTGCTCCAAAGTATTGCCCCAGAGTTGATCTTATTTGAAGGGCTCCCTGCAAGTACAATGTACATGCAAGTGATCTCTGATCAAAATCTAAAATTCTCCTCAAGATTCTTTGAATTTCAAAGGAGAATTTGGGTTTTGATCACAAGTCACCTACTCTGTTCTTGCAGGGAGCCCTTCAATTGTATTTGGTTTAGGACATGAGTAGAGGGGCAACTGCACTGTGCCTAAGCAGTACAACTACTAACAATAAACATACAAAGATTGCATAGACATGTAACAGCAAGATTTTGTTTTTGTTCTTTCCAACATTTTATTGAAGTTAAATACTTGCATACAACACTACTAATTCATTGTACGACAAAACCCTGTAACAATAAGTTTCTTTCTTCAGCCAAAAGAAAAGGAAAGAAGGCTGCCGATCCAGAAGATGTTTGCAACAATGAAGACTTGGATGAACTTTGCAAGGATCTTGATACTCTTTCTCTGACTACCATCAAGCCGACTTCAACCAGCAAAAGCTCCAGATTAAGCTACAATAAAGGTATGGGTGGTAATTCTAGAGATATGGATTTGAAAGGAGCAGAGTTACTTGTACACGATGAGGAAAAGCATGTTTTAGCTCAGCAGCAATCTCAAGGCATGCAAATCAAGCAGATGCCACTGACAGCATCTTCTGCAACACAGAATTCAATTGCTGCGGATGGTTTTAAAAACTCAAGAAATGGTATCAACAGCAACAGCAAGAATTCCAACATCCACTCCAAATGTGAATCTTCTCTGCAAGGCGCAACAGGCATTGTAGCGATCAATTGTGAGTCAGAGAATGAGCTTGATGGCTCAGCAGATTGTTGTGAGCTTCCTCTACCACTATCTCAAAGACTTTTGAAGAATGCTAGCCTGGGAAAGCTACCTGGTCATAAAGTGAATGGAAAAGAGTGTGTGGAAATGGAAGAGAACTTCTCCATGGGTATTCAAGAATCAAAAGTAATCAAAATCTACCAAGTTAGTGATGGTGATGATGATGGTGATGATTATGATGGTGATGATGGTGATGATGATGATGATTATGATGATGATGGTGATGATGATGGAGATAAAGGTACTGATGTTGCTGCTGCTGATAATGTTGATGAAGGAAATGATGATAATTACCGGTATCTTGGTGACGACGAAGGTGCTGATGATTATGATGCTGCTGCTGATGATGATGGAGATAGTGGTGCTGATGATGTTGCTGCTGCTGCTAATGACGATGGAGGAGATGATGATGGTTACCGGTGTCATGATGATTATGATGGTGGTGATGAGGCACCTAATGATAATGATGTTGATAGTGGTGATTACGGCAGCCACACTGATGATCACACAAGAAAAGGTTTAGAAGTCACTGACTTGCATGAAGAAGATGGCAGTTCACATTTCCAAACATCTACCGCCTCAAATGAAGACAAAGCCAAAGCTAGAAATGACATTCCTTCACTTTTAAGCAAAGAAACCTCAATTTCTCCACTTTGTAAAACGATCTGCGTGCTCTGGAAATAGTGATGCTCCTTTATCATCAGAGCAGGTTCGAATGTCGCAGTATGCCAGCACTAAAGACAGAATCACTAGTGCGAGACAGAAACCAAAACTTTTGCAGGCCGTTGAATTCTCAAGCAGCGAGTCCAGTGATGAAGATTCTTGGCTTCTTGATAATGGCACAGGCAGTGTTGCAGTACTCTCTTCCCACGAAAGAGAAGGGCAAGCAGGATAGCCTAGGTATCTCCAGGAAAGGTCTTCCTTTATCTGTAAATGGTTCTTGCCAAACAACGTCCAAACAAAAGTGTAGAAACCAAAGATATTAAGAGCGTGGTTTTTAAAAATTTTGAGGATTTCGTGGAAGATAGTGAAGTTGTTTTGTTAACCCCTGGGAAGCCCAGATTGACGACACAAACATTGGCCAAAAGGAAAAGTCATTGAGCATCTTTGAGAGTAGCGAAAATACACATAAACTCAACACGAAAAAGAAGACTCAAAGTAACAAGAAAACATCAAAAAATTTGAAGGAGTCGGAATATTTGGGAACAAATGAAGACAGAAAGACAAGTGCAGGTTTACTAGATACCTGTACAAGCCGCTGTTACTCTGAGTTGCCAAGTGTCGATAAAAAATTGCCGAACTCAGCAAACCATCAAGGACACAGTGCAACAACCACAGAATCAACCAAAAATGCTCCTCTCAGTATCAGCACTAAGAAACGTCATTTACAAGAACTTGGAGGATCAAAATCCAACAGCTTTCGACCAACAGAGAACGATGTTAAGACACCCAAAGTATAATGGATCTATAAACAGTTGTGGTTTGACGAGGGAAGGAGAATCAAGTTGAGTCTCCTCTAGATGATGTTTTTGTGCCTTTGTCATTGAGTGAAAGGCTTGGTAAACATTTACGTGGACGGCGCAATGTGCTGAGTACTTTGCGTACGTTGTCCACACACTTAGACTGAAGTATGTTGCTTTACAAAGCTTCTCTTTGCCTGATTTCTTAGAATGTCAAAATTTCATTTTTCCCTGCTGATAGTCTCCTTTCCTCCTGAGGAAGAGAAGAGGAAGAAAAGAAGACTCTTCTGACTCTTTTTTTCTTACTTTTCTCTTCCTCGGGAGAAAAAGTAGACTGTCAGCAGGGAAAATTTCATATATATAAAACAAATAGATTCCATTTTGCTGTGCATCTGTACTCTTATAGATGCATAGAAGATGTCAAAATGTGGTGAGAACAAAAAAGTACACCACGAGACAAAGTTGAGGGGGTTATGGAAGTTAAACTCAGTTTTACAAATTTATGGAAACAGCTGACCAGAGAGTGGGAAAATTTGAACTGAGCTCAACTTTACTGACTGTCGCTGGCTGTCCACTGTCACCGATATGATATAATGGTGAGCAGCAAATTCATGAATGGCTTCCTGTGGTCTACCAGTCTCCTCTCATTTATTCAACACAGGTATACCAAAATTGAAAAATGTAAAATTTTATTATAAATATAATATCATTATTATTATTATTACAATAGCTAAGAATGATTTTTAATAGAATAGATTGAAATGTTATGGTATCTTGATTAGTACATTATTTTTGAAGTAGCTAAGCTGCAAGTCACTGCTATAGTTTACTGTAGACAAACTCAAACCACTGTTTTGATCGTGACCTTTCATACATTAATAATAATTATTATTTTTGGATCAGTAATGCCACAGTTTACATTCATTTGGTTATAGCTTAGCTACATGTAAGCCATGAACAATATGCCTTACACTAATGTTTTCTGGACTTACAGCTATTTCAAAAAAGGTTGGTGAAGGTTTTCTTGGCATCTTGCTGTTGCATCTTGCATACCAAGTCCGAACTGCACTATGTGCGATGTGAATGGAATCAGCGAAAGGTCAAAACAATATGGACTCTGGGAATTTTCCAAAACTTTGTCTTTGCAATATGGAGGCCAAGTGCATATTTTTCTTCTGTAGGTGAATGCTGGACATTCTTTACTTATAATCCACAATACTTTCGGTATTATTTGCATATCCACAATACATTTCGGGTTTTGGTATAGCAACAGGCAACAAAAGCTTCAACCAACCTTTTTTGACATAGCTTTGTATACAGTCACTGTCATAAAGTGTTGTCCACCTCGGCAAAGCACATTTTGCACATTTACACTTTGTACACGCTTGCGCTGACAAATACAATTCTCCACCTGAAATCTGCTGTATAAGGCCCGGCATTCTTATGGCAGTAATACTTCTACTGAATCTATTGACTCTGGGTTCCAACCACGTGCGCCAAACGAATATATACACGTGATGTTGCGAATGTGTAAATATGTGAATGTGCTTTTCCGAGGTGAACAACCTTAATGACATTGACCTGTATTAACAGTCAATGTCATTAAGGTTGTTCACCTCGGTAAAAGCACATTTACATATTTTACACATTCGCAACATCACGTGTCTATATTCGTTTTGGCGCACGTGGAAACCCAGAGTCAATAGATTCAGTAGAAGTATACTGCCCTAAGATGCCCGTGGCCTTATACAGAAGATTGCCAGGTGGAGGAATTGTAGTTCAGCGCAACGCTTGTAAAGTGTAAATGTGCACATGTGCTTTCCGAGGTGGCACACCTTTATGACATTGACTGTATACTATGCTGGCTCCATATTGCAAAGACAAAGTTTGGGAAAATTCCCAGAGTCCATATTGTTTTGACCTTTCGCTGATTCCATTCACATCGCACATAGTGCATTTCGGACTTGGTATGCAAGATGCAACATGCAAGATGCAAGAAAACCTTCACCAACCTTTTTTGAAATAGCTGTAAGTCCAGAAACATTAGCTGTAAGGCATATTGTTCATGGCTTACATGTAGCTAAGCTATAACCAAATGAATGTAAACTGTGGCATTACTGATCCAAAAATAATAATTATTATTAATGTATGAAAGGTCACGATCAAAACAGTGGTTTGAGTTTGTCTACAGTAACTATAGCAGTGACTTGCAGCTTAGCTACTTCAAAAATAATGTCTAATCAAGATACCATAACATTTCAATCTATTCTATTAAAAATCATTCTTAGCTATTGTAATAATAATAATAATGATATTATTATTTATAATAAAATTTTACATTTTTCAATTTTGGTATACCTGTGTTGAATAAATGAGAGGAGACTGGTAGACCACAGGAAGCCCATTCATGAATTTGCTGCTCACCATTATATCATATCGGTGACAGTGACAGCCAGCGACAGTCAGTAAAGTTGAGCTCAGTTCAAATTTTCCCACTCTCTGGTCAGCTGTTTCCATAAATTTGTAAAACTGAGTTTAACTTCCATAACCCCCTCAACTTTGTCTCGTGGTGTACTTTTTTGTTCTCACCACATTTTGACATCTTCTATGCATCTATAAGAGTACAGATGCACAGCAAAATGGAATCTATTTGTTTTATATAATGAAATTTTCCCTGCTGACAGTCTACTTTTCTCCCGAGGAAGAGAAAAGTAAGAAAAAAAGAGTCAGAAGAGTCTTCTTTTCTTCCTCTTCTCTTCCTCAGGAGGAAAGGAGACTATCAGCAGGGAAAATGAAATTTTGACATTCTAAGAAATCAGGCAAAGAGAAGCTTTGTAAAGCAACATACTTCAGTCTAAGTGTGTGGACAACGTACGCAAAGTACTCAGCACATTGCGCCGTCCACGTAAATGTTTACCAAGCCTTTCACTCAATGACAAAGGCACAAAAACATCATCTAGAGGAGACTCAACTTGATTCTCCTTCCCCTCGTCAAAACCACAACTGTTTATAGATCCATTATACTTTGGTGTCTTAACATCGTTCTCTGTTGGTCGAAAGCTGTTGGATTTTGATCCTCCAAGTTCTTGTAAATGACGTTTCTTAGTGCTGATACTGAGAGGAGCATTTTTGGTTGATTCTGTGGTTGTTGCACTGTGTCCTTGATGGTTTGCTGAGTTCGGCAATTTTTTATCGACACTTGGCAACTCAGAGTAACAGCGGCTTGTACAGGTATCTAGTAAACCTGCACTTGTCTTTCTGTCTTCATTTGTTCCCAAATATTCCGACTCCTTCAAATTTTTTGATGTTTTCTTGTTACTTTGAGTCTTCTTTTTCGTGTTGAGTTTATGTGTATTTTCGCTACTCTCAAAGATGCTCAATGACTTTTCCTTTTGGCCAATGTTTGTGTCGTCAATCCTGGGCTTCCCAGGGGTTAACAAAACAACTTCACTATCTTCCACGAAATCCTCAAAATTTTTAAAAACCACGCTCTTAATATCTTTGGTTTCTACACTTTTGTTTGGACGTTGTTGGCAAGAACCATTTACAGATAAAGGAAGACCTTTCCTGGAGATACCTAGGCTATCCTGCTTGCCTTCTCTTTCGTGGGAAGAGAGTACTGCAACACTGCCTGTGCCATTATCAAGAAGCCAAGAATCTTCATCACTGGACTCGCTGCTTGAGAATTCAACGGCCTGCAAAAGTTTTGGTTTCTGTCTCGCACTAGTGATTCTGTCTTTAGTGCTGGCATACTGCGACATTCGAACCTGCTCTGATGATAAAGGAGCATCACTATTTCCAGAGCACGCAGATCGTTTACAAAGTGGAGAAATTGAGGTTTCTTTGCTTAAAAGTGAAGGAATGTCATTTCTAGCTTTGGCTTTGTCTTCATTTGAGGCGGTAGATGTTTGGAAATGTGAACTGCCATCTTCTTCATGCAAGTCAGTGACTTCTAAACCTTTTCTTGTGTGATCATCAGTGTGGCTGCCGTAATCACCACTATCAACATCATTATCATTAGGTGCCTCATCACCACCATCATAATCATCATGACACCGGTAACCATCATCATCTCCTCCATCGTCATTAGCAGCAGCAGCAACATCATCAGCACCACTATCTCCATCATCATCAGCAGCAGCATCATAATCATCAGCACCTTCGTCGTCACCAAGATACCGGTAATTATCATCATTTCCTTCATCAACATTATCAGCAGCAGCAACATCAGTACCTTTATCTCCATCATCATCACCATCATCATCATAATCATCATCATCATCACCATCATCACCATCATAATCATCACCATCATCATCACCATCACTAACTTGGTAGATTTTGATTACTTTTGATTCTTGAATACCCATGGAGAAGTTCTCTTCCATTTCCACACACTCTTTTCCATTCACTTTATGACCAGGTAGCTTTCCCAGGCTAGCATTCTTCAAAAGTCTTTGAGATAGTGGTAGAGGAAGCTCACAACAATCTGCTGAGCCATCAAGCTCATTCTCTGACTCACAATTGATCGCTACAATGCCTGTTGCGCCTTGCAGAGAAGATTCACATTTGGAGTGGATGTTGGAATTCTTGCTGTTGCTGTTGATACCATTTCTTGAGTTTTTAAAACCATCCGCAGCAATTGAATTCTGTGTTGCAGAAGATGCTGTCAGTGGCATCTGCTTGATTTGCATGCCTTGAGATTGCTGCTGAGCTAAAACATGCTTTTCCTCATCGTGTACAAGTAACTCTGCTCCTTTCAAATCCATATCTCTAGAATTACCACCCATACCTTTATTGTAGCTTAATCTGGAGCTTTTGCTGGTTGAAGTCGGCTTGATGGTAGTCAGAGAAAGAGTATCAAGATCCTTGCAAAGTTCATCCAAGTCTTCATTGTTGCAAACATCTTCTGGATCGGCAGCCTTCTTTCCTTTTCTTTTGGCTGAAGAAAGAAACTTATTGTTACAGGGTTTTGTCGTACAATGAATTAGTAGTGTTGTATGCAAGTATTTAACTTCAATAAAATGTTGGAAAGAACAAAAACAAAATCTTGCTGTTACATGTCTATGCAATCTTTGTATGTTTATTGTTAGTAGTTGTACTGCTTAGGCACAGTGCAGTTGCCCCTCTACTCATGTCCTAAACCAAATACAATTGAAGGGCTCCCTGCAAGAACAGAGTAGGTGACTTGTGATCAAAACCCAAATTCTCCTTTGAAATTCAAAGAATCTTGAGGAGAATTTAGATTTTGATCAGAGATCACTTGCATGTACATTGTACTTGCAGGGAGCCCTTCAAATAAGATCAACTCTGGGGCAATACTTTGGAGCAATGGCTAATTTAGATTGATTGATTTACTAGTAAGCTTTCACCAATGGCGCACTACAGGTGTCAGATCTAATTTTTCCGATGCAGGGTTGATTTAGAGAAGGATGTTCAATTATCATAATCATTGCATTAGGTTCAGCGCATGAGAGCACTGTATATCTGTCCATTTGATGAATGATATTTTAAGAACAACAGCTTAATACAACAGTAACCTGGTTTCTTGGTTTTCTTTTCCTGCTGCGCTGCTTCAAAGTCTTGAACAATGTCAGGGTATACTTTGTCAAACATCTGAAACAGTATGAACACACGTAGGTGTTAAGGTACAGTTATCACAATCATTATCCTTATTTCTATCACTACTATGGAGTTACACAAGTACTACTACTGCTGCCATCATCAACATCATCAGCAGTATTAAATTCAGCAGCATCATCATCATCATCATCACCAACATTATCACCACCACCATCATCATCACCAACATTATCACCATCATCACCACCACCATCATCACCAACATTACCACCACCATCATCACCAACATTATCACCATCATCACCACCATCATCATCAGCAGCATCATCACCACCATCACCATCACCAGCATCATCATCACCATCATCAAAGAATTAGTACAGAATACTCCAGATTCTCGTTGTTTAGAGATGACCGCTGTCCATGACAAAAGACGCATTTGTACAGGGTTAGCCTCGATTCAGAAACCAGTCCGTGCAATTCAAAAATGTTTCTATTGTTTTATGTCAACATTTGTTCGTGTTCTTGTTGATATTTGTGAATAATTTACACTGACTTGAGGCTAAGCCTACATACAAATGCGTCTGATGTCAATAAGTACAGCGGTTTTACAGCGGGATCTGTGAACGTGAAAATGGACTATTAGCAATACATGCCTTTTTATTTTCTATTGTATTGAAAGTAGGTTGACATGTCATGCCAACATCTTTATTTCTCCACATAACTTCATAGCACTCTATTTTGTTCTGAACTCTTGACTTAACAATCCTGTGATGGTAAATAAAAGCCATTCATATTTGAAAGTATTGCATATCTTTTCTGTTTTTCATATCCCTTGTTCCCTTCACTCTCATCTTTCCTCTCTTTCCTCTAATATCATTTTTTGTTCTTTTCTTGTGTCTTTCACACATTTTCTTTCTTGTTTTGGTTTCTTTCACATATTTTCGTTCTTTATGTGTTCATTACTTCCTCAATCCCTTTCTCTCTCATTTTCATTCACTTTACCATTCATTCCTTCCTTCCCTCCCTCCCTCCCTCCCTCCCTCCCTTCCTGGCCTTTCCTACAGCAAAAGAAATGCCCTCAGGTTTGTATTGATCATATTAATTCACCTTTCTGGAGCTGTAACACCACTGTCTGTTCTTCCTGTGACAACACATCTGTTCATCTGCCAGTAGGTAACTAGAGGCAAAATCTACATCATGTAATCAAACAATAAGCTATGGTCATACCAATATTCAGATCATTTTACTTGTTCTTAGCCTGCATTGCTGGCATTCCTAATTGGGGGAAGGGGATATTTTGAGGGGGAGGGGACAAGGAGTTTTGACCCAATCTAAATTGTCATATAGAGTCATTTTCGCATGAGTGAGAAGTAAATGTAGTCATGGTACAGTTTGTGCCGTGCTGTGACCATGCCTGTGAAAACAGGCCTGACGCAAGCACAGTACACAAGCATCAAAAGTTTTTTGCCAGTGAAAAGCATTACTTTTTCTCTTGTATAGTCTTCTGGCCACTCTAAATATCTCCAGCAAAAATCCTGTAATGAGATCAACCAATTTATAATAAAGTAAATTACAATGTAATTTTACAAGCAACCACAGGAAACCCATAAAAAGACACACACATATAATATATTTTTTCCTTTACATAATGTGCTTTGCACGCGCTCTACCACAGGGCACCCATAAAAATATGTGTGCATACAAATATATTTTTCAATAGTAATAATAATAATAATAATAATAATAATAATAATAATAATAATAATAATAATAAATAATCTTTATTCCTTATACCATTATACTGATACAATGGGTTTACTCAACTAGACTTTTTTTTAAATACATAATGTACCATTGTAATGATAATTTCATCAGTACTATAAATACTATCGTTCATGTAAACCAAATTATTACAGATGATGGTCTCTAGCTAGAGACCGAAATATCCATAATAACATGGCAATCCAACTGAGATATCTTCTCGTTATTTCTTTCATACTAAAACTGTATGCTCAAATCAACATTTTTAAATCTATATACGTAAATATATATAATACGTTTTGCGTGCGCTCTACCTCAGGGCATCCATAAAAAGATGCACACATACAAATATATTGGTTGGGCTGCCTGTGGTTGATACCTAGAGACATACCTGTACGCCTTTGAGGTCAGGACATTTGTATCCTTTGGGTATGGTAAGGTTTTGTGTCTTTAGATTGGGTGAAAGAAACTCATCAATAACCTAATGGGATAAAATCAACAACATTGAATCAATGATAACATAGAAAAAATTGTTTGGGTTCCCTGTGGTATCAAAAAGCCCAAAACTTTAGTGGTGTAAAAATCAATGATACCATAGAAAAAATTGTTTGGGATCCCTGTAGTATCAAAAAGCCCAAAACTTTAGTGGTGTAAAAATCAATGATACCATAGAAAAAATTGTTTGGGTTCCCTGTGGTATCATTTAAAACAGGAAGCAGTATAGCACTTGGGTCTCAAAATAAATAAATATATTTTTAAATTAAAAATATTAGATGAAAAAAAAAAATAAGCTTCCTGGTTCTAAGTAGAGCATTTATAGTTACTAACCTCTCTATTGGGAAATCCTGGAATCCTGAGAGCTTTTCTATGGATAAATAATTCAGCACTGTCAATAAATACAAAGAAAAAAAAACAGCGCATGGCACTGTTACCACATGGCACTGTTACCACATGGCACTGTTACCACATGGCACTGTTACCACATGGCACTGTTACCACATGGCACTGTTACCACATGGCACTGTTACCACATGGCACTGTTACCACATGGCACTGTTACCACATGGCACTGTTACCACATGGCACTGTTACCACATGGCACTGTTACCACATGGCACTGTTACCACATGGCACTGTTACCACATGGCACTGTTACCACATGGCACTGTTACCACATGGCACTGTTACCACATGGCACTGTTACCACATGGCACTGTTACCACATGGCACTGTTACCACATGGCACTGTTGGCCATGGACTACCACTCACTATTCTAGAAACAGTCACAGCATTTACCAATGGCACTGTTACCACAGCATGTCCAATTTCCACAGTCATACATAATCTAATTGTTATCATTATCATCATCATCACCCACATCATTACCATCATCACATCATCACACATCATCCACATCATCACATGTTACACCATGGCACTGTTACCACATGGCATGTTACCACATCATCCACATCATCACCCATCATCCACATCATCACCACATGTGTTTCATTGAAGACCTGTCACTTGTTTTTTAACATTTCTTTCAATTTTAGACATGTCGTCGTCTCGTATTTACCACAAGTACTCCACTTTTTGGAATCTGAAATAATTACAGAATTTACTACATGACATAGTATTCATCCACTGGTCATTATATAAATGGCACCATTCAATGATACAGTCATTTGCAAAAATTCTGGCCGCTACGAAATATCAATATATCGGGTGCATTATGGGTCATCATAACCATAGCAAATTCCCCTTAAAGCGGGCTAACGCCATCCAAAGTTGGTATAAATATTTAGTATAATGTTTTATTTTAGTCTTACATTTGTTTTTGTAAATTTTGCTTCATTTAATAAGTTAGGACAGGAGTATTATTTAATTACCCATAATGCACCCGATATATTGATATATTGATATATCGTGGCGGCCAGAATTTTTGCAAATGACTGTACATCTATTTATCATTGAATCATGCACCCATAAGCTTATCCATGCACCTATCATTCTATTCATTGTTCATTCATCTATCCATCCATCCATCCATTCATCTATTGAACATTCACTCCACACATCCACCTGTTCATCCATCCATCCATCCATGGATCCAATAATCTATCCATCCATTCCTTCAATCATGAATGAATGAATAAAGTTTATTTACAGAGCTAATGACAGTTACAATTAAAATAATAATTATCGTACTGATAACTCAGTGGCCCTCCAACAAAATTAACTAAAAATAATATATAATAATCTAGTAAATAGGGAAATAATAATAATCCATTCATACACCCACCTGTCCATCCAGCCATCCACTTATCCATCCATCCATCATTTCTTCAATCATTTCTTCATACACCCAGCTGTTCATCCATTTATCCAATAACCAATCCATCCATCTTATCATTCATCCATCCATTCATCCATTTTATCCAATATTCCATCTATCTTACCATTTATCCATCCATTTATCCATCCATCCATTTTATCCAATATTCCATCCATCTTACCATTCATCCATCCATTTATCCATCCATCCATTTTATCCAATATTCCATCCATCTTACCATTCATCCATCCATCCATTTTATCCAATATTCCATCCATCTTACCATTCATCCATCCATTTATCCATCCATCCATTTTATCCAATATTCCATCCATCTTACCATTCATCCATCCATCCATTTTATCCAATATTCCATCCATCTTACCATTCATCCATCCATTTATCCATCCATCCATTTTATCCAATATTCCATCCATCTTACCATTCATCCATCCATCCATCCATTTTATCCAATTTTCCATCCATCTTACCATTCATCCATCCATCCATTTTATCCAATATTCCATCCATCTTACCATTCATCCATCCATTTATCCATCCATTTTATCCAATATTCCATCCATCTTACATTCATCCATCCATCCATTTTATCCAATATTCCATCCATCTTACCCATCCATCCATTTTATCCAATATTCCATCCATCTTTATACCATTCATCCATTTTATCCAATATTCCATCCATCTTACCATTCATCCATCCATCCATTTTATCCAATATTCCATCCATCTTACCATTTATCCATCCATCCATTTTATCCAATATTCCATCCATCTTACCATTCATCCATCCATTCATCCATCCATCCATTTTATCCAATATTCCATCCATCTTACCATTCATCCATCCATTTATCCATCCATCCATTTAAAACAACCACTAACCTTTGAAGCATATCAATGCCTTGGAGTTCATACACCAGTTTTAATCCCATTTCTTTGCCAACACCAGGAACCCCTTGCGGCAGGTAGTCACACCCAAGAAGAATAGCAAGACTGACAAGACTTTGTCTGTTTAGACCTGAAACATATCCATAGATACTCAATAATAATAATATTATTATATGACTTTGATTTTCTCAGTGAAAACTACTTGTTAAAGAAACTATGATGAGTATAGACAGAACAAATGTTCGGAAAAAATCAGACGCCTCAAGCGGGATTCGAACCCACAACACCCCGATTTCATGACAGGTGCTCTACCCACTGAGCTACCGAGGCAACTACAGTGGTGTGGAGTTCAAATTAGCTCAAAGACGCTGATTTTAACCAAACATTTGCTCCCAGGCCTCACGGAACTGGGAATTGCTTCTGTAATGACGTACGAACCACATCACGCAGCACAGTCACTGCTTGTATCATCACAATATTATTATAGTAAAACATGAAATAATACATCTTGTGGCATGTACATGTTGTATCTGATCTACAAACACAACACTTGAAGGCTCATGTTGTATATGTTGTACACACTACAATGCATTTATTATAACGGCAATCGAGGGACTTACCCAACTCTGCTTCAATATCATCCATGCTATACAAATCCATAGAACACTCCTATAACAAAAATGTACATGACAAAAGCTGGAAACTACATGTACAATATAGAATAGCATGGTTTTCACCCTCTACCATACCCGGTCCCTCCATCAGTGCTCTGTCTAATTATACACCACAAGTTGCGACTCTATACAGTATTGTATTGTAAGTATTGTATGCATGGGTAGTAATGAACACAGTCAGAGGTAAAAACAGTACAAACATTTCCTTACTTGTACAGTTGTACAAGATAAAGCAGAATGCGTTTGACTGCGAAGACCTTACAGCCTTGACCGTTATGTTTTAGAATTTCGAATGAATTCAATTTCGAAATGAATCTGTGCCGTGACCGTGCTGTGACCATGCGGTAACAGTGCCGTGTGCCGTGGTTTTCACAGTTGAAGGGCTCCCTGCAAGAACAACGTAAGTGACCTCTGATCAAATCTAAATTCTCCTTGAGATTCTTTGAATTTCATAGGAGAATTTGGGTTTTGATCACAAGTCACTTACTCTGTTCTTGCAGGGAGCCCTTCAGTTATACGAAATCTGCTGTATATAGTGAGTGTACCTTGGTGCTTATACAAAGATCTTTGTACACAGTTTTGCCTCCATACAGGAAAATATCACCATCATTGGTAATGCACCCATCAACAATCTATGATGAAAACGGCCTGTCAAGCAATCGATTTATATAAAATATGGAATTATAGATTGAACTGTTCATTGGATAGTACAAAATGTACATTCATGTAGTTTAGAGTATTCACAGAGTGTTGTATCAGAACTATATATAAACTCTTGCCTTCAAATGGAGTTTATTAATGTAATAGTCCCTTTTCGTGTTCACAGATCCAGTTATACCGCTGTACTTATTGGTGTGACTACAAAGAGCACTGTACTTCTATAGCTTACCCCTCTAGCATTCATCCAAGCACATAGTGCCTCTAGCCTCGCCAGCACTTTCTGTAAATTATTCACCAAGTAATCAACAATGCAAACACGAAAAAATAATAACATAGTAAAATTATGCACATGTACCCAATAAGCAATCAAAAACATTTTTGAATTGCAGAATGTTCTCTGAATTGAGGTCTAAGTCCCCTCCATTTTGTCAAATTTTTAAGCCTTGGAAATTTTTTGTTTTTTTGGGGGGGGGGGGGGGGGGGAAAAGGGGGTGAGGAGCAGTCATCTCTACCACTCATACAGGGGGTGAAACCCTGGTTATTACTGAAAGAACACAGTGTGGCCGTTACTGAGCAGATCTGTATCTCAAATCTCTATGAACTCACCATAAATTTACGCAGCCAACCTCTATTTAGCAGCCAGTGGTATAAAGAGTGCTATATAGCATAGCATTGTTTTACATCTCTATTAAGCGGCAAACCTCTATTTTATAGTGGTTCGCTAGGAACTGGCATTTCTATCACCCTCCACAGACCCCAAGTCCAGAGGTAAACAAACTAAATGAGTGGCTTGTATCGAGTATATCTAAGAGTTTTTGCTAGGCTCTGGTGATTTCGGAGGGAATAAACTTCTTCCAGAATTGTTGTTTGTTGCTTATTGTTTCTGTCATTTCAGGGAAATACTGCGATTTTTAGCTGGACGGTCCTCCTACTGCTAAGAAAACAATTAGGACTACTCAGCAATGTTCTCGCTTTTCCATGAAGATAGTCAATTTTTTTCGGCGCTACCACCTCCCCTTGTTGACTCTAGCCTCATGGCAGATAAACCTCGAGGTTTGTCAAAAAAAGTCGATAAACTTCTCCTGCGGAGGCAGCAATCCAGCGAGATCATCGAAAAATAAACGGCCATTTCGAGACGCCAAAAGCCGTGGCAAGGAAAAGCTGTGCAGGGCGGAAGCCGTTGAGTGCCTCTGCCTGGACCAGCAAATTCTTTCGAACAGTGTATGGTGGAAATGCTAAACCCAAATATAAAGTAGCTTCAGCAATGAAAAACACTGAAACCATTATATATAATATTTGTAGTGATTGAAATTTATCTCTCCATTCTTTTCCCTGTGTTTTTCGGGTGGTCAAATTGTTACGTTTATGGCTTTTTTTTTGTTGGGGGGGGGGGGGGGGGGGGGAAGAGGTGGTTCTGATGGTCATTCCTACCACTCAGTAAACGTGGGGAGGAAACCTGGCAAAAAACAGAAATGATGGTCATTACGTACGTGTGAAGTGCCTTAGCATTGTTGTCAAATCGCAACTGAATAGGAACGCGATCCAAATTACGCTTTACCTCGCCATGTCTTGAATCTTGGTAGCCAGTTACATTCTTGACTTCGATGTCTACGCAGTTAAACTAAAATCAACATTCGCTTGAACTCGAACGATCGAACTTGCCGGTATAAAATCCAACATTCACCTCATTGTTGACACGGTTGCTCTGCCACTGTTTTTTGGCTTTCCACTACAGCACATGGCCTCTACTTGCTAGAATTTCATTGCCGAAAGAAACAATGGTGTTTACAAATTTTTCGCCATTGCTGAGTTTATATTTGGGTTTAGCATTTCCAGACCATGGGGACACTCGTTCGAAGGAATTTGGCTGTGTGCCAACCGCGCCCACGGCTTCAGCCCTGCACAGCTTTTCCTTGCCACGGCTTTTGGCGTCTCGAAATGGCCGTTTTACTCGATGATCTCGCTGGATTGCTTGCCTTGCAGGAGAATTCTGCTGTCGGACTTTTTTTGACAAACCTCGAGGTAATCTATCTGCCATTCGTGCTGCAGAGTATCGAAGCAAGGGGTTGGTTTAGTAGGAGAAAAAAATTGATTTTCGAGATGATCAGCCGATCGGCCATTGCTGAGTGTCCTACCTTTCCTTCTTCTTAGTAGTAGGACAAGTTAAACCTCTATTAAGCAGCCAACCTCTATTTATAGTGGCCACTTGCCAATTTCCGAGGGTAGCAGCTTAATAGAGCGGAGAGGAACAGGCATTCAAATACATGTATCCACGCTCCCTAATTTTGGGCCCTGTTTTCTCTCCCTCCTTCCCCTGTTTTTTCCGGTTATTTCTCCCTCCTTCCTCTATATTTTTAGCCATTTCTCCCTCCTCCCTGATCCGTTCCTCTCCACTCTTAATAGTGGTGCGACTGTAGTTATAAATCAAAGCATTACCTCGTTGACCCAAACCTTGAAGTTCGACCTGCCCACCTTCCCTCTTGGTACCTTTCCTTGTCCTCGTCCACTGACACCACGTCGAGCTTGCGTTCGCTTTAGTATCGTTTCCCACTTCACCTTAGGCGGATCTCCATCCACCACAAACACTAGCTTCACCCCAGCACGAATTAAATTCCAAATACGAAAGAAAAGGTTCCTCAAATGTGGTTTAAGAACGTTGGCTTTGAGTGCTTTAGCGCCTTGTGCTTCACAAATCCAAACACTCAAATCCACACATATCGACTTGCCATTCAGAGAACTAAGGTCCCCTGGACGTTTAACAGGTTCTAGGATGTTCCATAGTTGTGTGACTCCCATGTTATCGTGGTTTTAGGCGATAAAAAGCTGGTATTGGGGGAGAAATGGCCAAAAATCCACCTACATTTTCGACGAAGCGCGATGTTTTGATGAAGAGAATTTTGAGTTTCAGCGCGTGGTTACCAGTCCCCTCGCGGTACTACACGCAAGGGATCATGGGACATTTTTCGACCGCAATTTCCATTTCTTTTCTTTTCAGTTTTTTATTCTTCTTTTTTATCTTTCCTTTCTTTTCTGTATTAGAACACATGAAAATTCATTTGATAATATAATTTGATTTTTATTCAGATATTTTATTTACATCATATCACATTAAAGAAAGTGATGAGGTCTATATAAGACCCAAAATGGGATACCTGTGGGACAAGAAAATTTCTCAACACTAGGACCACGCGGCCGGTCTCGGACAAATGACGCTTTCCCGGTTTATACGCCCGCGATTCACTACAAATAAATTTAAAACTTCAATATATCTTTTCCTTTGTGTGCTTCGTCCGGGTGGGACTGGTACGTACGTTCCATCATTAAATTCAGCGAACAGATCAGTTGGGGTAATTTCGCTTGAAACTGCATGGGCTTAAGATCAAAGAACCTCCACTCTAGAGCATCAATTTAAACTAGATGCATGCCCATTGCTTCCGTGACTTCAAACTCGTCGTTTAGTAGTTCAGGGGAGTCTTGTAAGGCCAGCAATACATCAGATACAGTAAAAACCCGCGAGTAAGAACCTAGTTTTTAAGAACCTGTTAGGCTAAAATTTGCCAGTTATACCCCCTCTATACAAGAACCTGTTTAGCCTAAAATTTGAAACAGGTTCTTATTTTCTAAAATCTATATAAAAAGATGTGTACACTTGGGTGAATAAGATAGATCAACATTTTTGGAGACACAGGTGCCTTATTACAGTACTCCAATTCAATACAATGTAAATGCCAATGTTGATGGTATGCAGATGTTATATTATAAGGAATACAGGCTGAATACCACTAAATTCTATTAGCTACAATGTATTTTTTTCTTTAGAAAGTAAGAACCTATTTAAGAACCTAAATAGCCTCAATTTGTGCTAAGTACCATTTATATAAGAACCTGTTTAGGCTAACTTGGGAAAACTAGGTTCTTACTCGCGGGTTTTTACTGTACTACAACCTCTATCTTGGGGATTGACTTCAAGGTGACGGTGATGACATGTGGGAGACTAGAAGACCAACAAAGCTCGTTAGCAAAGATAGATGAATGAATGACTGAATGAATGGATGGATGAATGAATTAATGAATGACTGAATGATAGGTGAATGACTGACTGAATGAATGGATGGATGAATGACCGAATGACTGAATGATAGGTGAATGACTGAATGAATGGATGGATGAATGAATGAATGAATGAATGGATGGATGAATGACTGAATGAATGGATGAATGAATGAATGGATGGATGAATGACTGAATGAATGGATGGACGAATGACCGAATGACTGAATGATAGGTGAATGACTGAATGAATGGATGGATGAATGAATGAATGAATGAATGGATGGATGAATGACTGAATGAATGGATGAATGAATGAATGAATGAATGATAGGTGAATGATGAGTAGCTGCATGAGTGACTGAATAACTGAATGACAGACTGACCGATGAATGAATGAATGAATGAATGAATGAATGACTGAGTGAGTGACTGAATGACTGTGACTGAGTGACTGAATGAATGAATGACTGAATGACTGACTGACTGAATGAATGAATGAATGAATGAATGAATGAATGAATGAATGAATGAATGAATGAATGAATGAATGAATGAATGAATGAATGAATGAATGAATGAATGAATGAATGAATGAATGAATGAATGAACGACTGAATGTCTGAATGTCTGAATGTCTGAATGACTGAATGAATGGAATGACTGAATGAATGGAATGAATGAATGACCGAATGATTGAATGATTGAATGAATGAATGACTGAATGAATGAATGACTGCATGAATGAATGACTGAATGAATGGCTGAATGACTTGTCTGCGTTATATAGGTCGAAGGACAATGGTCGCACGTCATTCTGGAATTGATATAAATAGCGCAATTTTTACAAAACAATTGACACGTCGTAAAGTTAAAAAGGTAAAAAGGTAAAGCTAGTGTTTTACTTCGAAACGCGGGAAGTAGTTGCATGCCGTCCATGCCCAATCTCCCGACCAGTGGCTCATGTATAAAGCGCCGTTTACCCCCCTCCCTCCATACGATCTACGACGCAAACAACCTTTTCGTAACAGTGCAACATACCTCATGAGTCTCATAACCGTCTCTACAGAAAGCTCTTTCGTCCCGTTGCAGTACTTGTGGTAGAATTCTTGATCTTCTTCACCCACGTCAATTTTTGGTTTGGCTGCTCTCTTTACTACTGTATTCAACCAGTAGAAACTAAGGGCTTCGAGTGCCTCAGCTTCTTCTTTGTCGACTTCCTCTGTAAGATTGAAGGTGTAAAACACGTTGCCAATATTAATTTAATAAATATAAATAAATAATAAAAATTTATTTAAAAATAAAAAATAAAAAAAATAAAAATAAGCATAAATTTAATACAATTTAATTTCTGCAGTTTTGAGTTTAGACACCGGTGTATTCCTTGGTATTTGTAGAACATGTACACTGAAGTGAGGCTAAGCCTGAGCAAATGCGTCTTTTGTCGAGGAGTACAGCGGTGTCTAAACAACTCGAAACTGGAGCTGGTGCTGCATGCTTTTGTGTTGTTTGTGCCTTTTGTTGTTGTTGTTATTATTATTATTGCTATAATTGTTGACATTGTTGTTATTCTCATAGAATCACACACCTCCAAGAAAGTCATACAGGAACGGGTTTGTGGCCTCTGAAATTGAAATGAAACAATGAGTATACGTGTATTATGATTGTGTTATGCGTGTATTATGCGTGCATTATGTGTGTATTATGCGTGTATTATGCGTGTATTATGCGTGTATTATTCGTGTGTCATTATGCGTGCATTATGCGTGTATTATTCGTGTATTATGCGTGTGTTATGCGTGTATTATGCGTGCATTATGCGTGTGCTATGCGTATGTTATGCGTGCATTATGCGTGTATTATTCGTGTATTATGCGTGTATTATGCGTGTATTATGCGTGTATTATGCGTGTGTGTATTATGCGTGTATTATGCGTGTATGCGTGTATTATGCGTGTGTTATTATGCGTGTATTTATGCGTGTATTATGCGTGTATTATGCGTGTGTTATGCGTGTATTGCGTGTATGCATGTATGTATTATGCGTGTTATGCGTATGCGTGTATAATGCGTGTATTATGCGTGTATTATGCGTGTGTTATGCGTGTATTATGCGTGTTATTATGCGTGTATTATGCGTGTATTATGCGTGTATTTATTATGCGTGTGTTATGCGTGTATTATGCGTGTTATGCGTGTGTCATACGTGCATTATGTGTATTATGCGTGTATTATGCGTGTATTATGCGTGTATTATGCGTGCATTATGTTATGCGTGTGTTATGCGTGTATTATGCGTGTATTATGCGTGTGTTATGCGTGTATTATGCGTGTATTATGCGTGTATTATGCGTATTATGCGTGTGTTATGCGTAATAATTATGCGTGTATTATGTGTTATGCGTGTATTTGCGTGTATTATGCGTGCATTATGCGTGTATTATTATGCGTGTATTATGCGTGTATTATGCGTGTATTATTATGCGTGTATTATGCGTGTATTATGCGTGTATTATTATGCGTGTATTATGCGTGTATTATTATGCGTGTATTATTATGCGTGTATTATGCGTGTATTATGCGTGTATTATGCGTGTATTATGCGTGTATTATGCGTGTGTATTATGCGTGTGTTATTATGCGTGTATGCGTGTTATTATGCGTGTATTATGCGTGTATTATTATGCGTGTGTATGCGTGTATTATGCGTGTATTATGCGTGTGTTATTATTATGCGTGTGTTATGCGTGTATTCGGGTCGTTCTTCTTTGACGTGCAAGTTTGACAATGGAAACAACAAATATTTACCTCCATCAAACGATTGGTATTCTTGACTGGTTTCTGGACTCTTGTCTTCATAATCATCGTTGTCTTCCTCTTGCAGTTTCTCGCTATCATCAGAACCACCCTCTATGGCTTTGACCGTAGTTTCATCGGTTAGTTCTAAAGACTCAAAAGAAACGCCAACAGTTGAAGATACATTTGAGTTTTCTCAATTTTCATGAATCTTGCTTTTCTTACCATCTTCGTAATGATTGGTTTGAGGACCGGTACACTCCCTAGCCTTCTTTTCTCTATAGACCTTGTTGGGTTGCTCTTTGTTTCTCCATGATCAGTACTGCCACTTTCCTATGATTCAGTTATACAGCAATAGCAACAAAAAGTTAAGCTTCTCTTTCACAGAACCAACATGGCGGCTATGACGTGACATGCACAGTGCAAGTAAATCGCTGAGAAGGCGAGGTTCATCCATGTATGCCACCTACCTTTGTTCCACTCGAGTGGCGTCTTTTGGGTGTGTTTGAAGGATCGTTATTTATCTGCATCATTGCTGTGCTTAATTAAAAGACAAGTATCGCAATCAGTCCGTTTACACGTAATTCGTAATTTTTGTTTTATCGCGTTTTTTTTGTGTCGGATTGTCGAAAAACTGAAAATATTATTTGTGTTGAAATCACGATTATTATTATATGATAACTCAAAATATGAACAATCGCTGACGCCATATTGTAGACACCATATTTGCAGGATTACGATCACGTGGTTGCACTGACTGGCACTGAAAAAATCTGACTTTATTTATTTGAAGAATCTTACATGATATCAGTAGTGACAGTAAAGAAATCTGTTTGAAATGCTATTTTTCAACCTCCAGTTCTCAATCAACGTCTCAAAGTTTGTTTGCCAGTCAGCAGAGCCGTTCCCATGGGATCTTCGGCTCAGTTCATACACGAGTTATTCAAGCGATATATTGGCATGTGACTGTATATAAGCTGCAAAGGGCCTACAGTTATCTGAGTTTCGACTGGTACAGATTCGAAAACAGCTCAGTATTCAATTTGACAGGAGTTGTAACTCAATACTTCGTTCCAGTTTTGTTATATCACGCGCCGAGAATTCCAGCTAAAAGTATTCATTTGCTATTAATACATTGTATATTTATTGTATATTTAACTTTGTATATTATTATTTCATTGAAAGATTTTCCAAAAAACTGTAATAAAATGATACCTCCTAAGCAGTTTTGCTGGGATACAGCTATTTCAAAAAAACGTTGATACTGAATAATAGTGTATTCCAAGACCGAAATGCATTTTGGGACTCTTGTATTATTGTCAAATAATAATAATTTATTTTATTTTTTGTGTATTCCATCAGAAACAATATACCAGCTCCATATGGCGAACAAATCGCTGTATATTTACTTTTTATTTAGTTTATGATGAATCGTCTGGAAAAGAAATGGCTCGCATACTCTGGTCCCACGCTGACTCTCGTCAAAATCTTTCTCTGAATTTTAGAGCCAAATTGTTCGGACCAAATCATACTCAAAATGTCGCTGGCTTTTCAAACCCTCGACAAGAACATCAATACCAAGAATTCCATTTGTTGAAGGGTAAATCAAAGGCTTACTTAGCTGTCTGATCGAAGCAGTCAGTGTCAGTCATAGAGCAAGTTCACTCGATCTGTCGTATCCCGGGCGATGACATTGAAGATCCGTGTAGACTGCAGCACAAAACATTCCCACTACAATCGGTAGCCGTTAAGTTCGTTACCGATTGATATCGAGACAGCTGTGAACGCTGGACGCGTGTGAGTTTACAGCGACTAAGCGACTGACAGGTTTATTCTGCCGTTAAAAATAGAGCGGCAATTATTCTAATTATTCAAACACAGTGAGGTCCTGTGAGGGCCCCGTTGTCCATGGTTATACTAGTGCTATAAGTGCAGTTTAAAATACGAGCGCGGGTGTTTTAGTATATCCTATAAAACACGATCTGCGAGTTTATAAATGACTCAGTAAAAATCCATACCTTCATTTCATTTTTTCTGCAAAAATATTCAAGATTGAAATAAGTTTGGCCAAGAAAATCCAAGATAAAGTGTATGCAAGAAAAGCCAGCTGACAACATGTGCCAGTTTGGTTGAGTATTCGCCCTTTGCTTTGTAGAGAGTTCGATATATGCTTAGTATTTGATACCACCTTGATACCACTAAGTTCAACTCAGTACGCGCGCGGCGCGCTCTTCAACCCGCCTTTCTTTGAAAATGTTCCCATGAAATTCCAAGCTAGAATTTGGACATTTCCAATGAATTTCCAATGAATTTCCAAAGAATTTCCAATGAATTTCCAATGAATTTCCAATGAATTTCCAATGAATTTCCAATGAATTTCCAATGAATTTCCAATGAATTTCCAATGAATTTCCAATGAATTTCCAAAGAATTTCCAAAGAATTTCCAAAGAATTTCCAAAGAATTTCCAAAGAATTTCCAAAGAATTTCCAAAGAACTTCCAAAG
>JAUJYZ010000519.1:212500-214555 GCA_033675265.1 Actinostola sp. cb2023
AACTCCCATGAAAAATGACCGTACAATAGAACCATTTGATACCCGCTACACTGGACCTGCATGCACTGCAATAAGAAGTGTAAACTATCATAGGGGGACAGTTTCTCCATCACTACGATAACTCCATGAAATGACAGTACATTAGAACCAACTATACCCGCTTACACATGGACCTGCACTGCACCATTGCAATAGAAAGTGTAAACTATAAGAGGACAGTTTCTCCATCACTACGATAACTCCATGAAATGACAGTTCATTAGAACCCAACTATACCCGCTACACATGGACCTCATGCACATTGCAATAAGAAGTGTAACTATAAGAGGACAGTTTCTACCATACACTACGCTAACTCCATGAAATGACAGTACATTAGAAACCAACTATTACCCGCTACACATGGACCTGCAATGCACATTGCAATAAGAAAGTGTATAAACATCACTATACCCTGAAATGACAGTAGTTTTAACCATCACTACGATACCTGCATCCATGAAATGACAGTAACATTTTACCACTACTTATACCCGTACATACCACATGGGACCTGCATGCTGCACATTTGCAATAAGAAGTGTAAACTATAAGAGACACGTTTCACCATCACTACGATAACTCCATGAAATGACAGTACATTAGAACCACTATACCCCGCTACACATGAACTGCATGGCACATTTGCAATAAGAAGAGTGTAACTACTATAAGAGGACAGTTTCTCCATCACTACGATAACTCCATGAAATGACAGTACATTAGAACCAAACTATACCCGTTACACATGGACCTGATGCACATTGCAATAAAGAGTGTAAACTATAGGGGGACAGTTTCTCCATCACTACGATAACTCCTGGAAAATGACAGTACATTAGAACCAACTATACCCGCTACACATTGGACCTGCATGCACATTGCAATAGATGTGTAAACTAAAGGGACAGTTCTCCATCACTACGTAACTCCCATGAAATGACAAACATTAGAACCAACTATACCCGTTTACACATGGACCTGCATGCACATTGAATAAGAAGGTAAACTAATAAGAGGACAGTTTCTCCAGCACTACGATAACTCCATGAAATGACAGTAAAAAACATTAGAACCAACTATAGCCCGCTACACATGGACCTGCATGCACATTGGCAATAAGAAGTGGTAAAACTATAAGAGGACAGTTTCTACCATCACTACAATAACTCCATGAAATGACAGTACAATTAGAACCAACTATACCCGCTACACATGGACCTGCATGCACATTGCAATAAGAATATGTAAACGACTACTAGAGGGACAGTTTACCATAACTACGATAAACTCCATGAAATGACAGTACATTAGAACCAACTATACCCGTTACACATGACCTGCATGCACATTGCAATAAGAAGTGGTAAACTATGGGGGAGACATTTTGTTTCTCCATCACTACGATAACTCCATGAAATGACCGTACATTCGAACAACTATACCCGTTACCATGGACCTGCATGCACATCTTGCAATAAGAATTGTAAACTATAGGGGACAGTTTTACCATAACTACGATAACTCAATGAATGACAGTACATTGAACCAACTATACCCTTACACATGGACCTGCATGCACATTGCAATAAGCAGTTTAAACTATAGGGTGACAGTTTCTCCATCACTACGATAACTCGCATGAAATGACAGTACATCGAACCAACTATACCCGCTACACTGGACCTGCTGCACATTGCAATAAGAATGTAAACTATAAGAGGACATTTCCCATAACTACGATAACTCCATGAAATGAACAGACATTAGAACCCCTATACCCGTTACACATGGACCTCATGCACATTGCAATAAGAAGTGTAAACTATAGGGGGACAGTTTTCTCCATCACTACGATAACTCCACTGAAAGGGACCGTACATTAGAACTCAACTACTACCCGCGTAAACATGGACCTGCATGCACATTGCAATAAGAGGTGTAACTATAGGGGGAACAGTTTTCACCATCCTACGATAACTCCAGATAAATGACAGTACATTGAACCAACCTATA
>JAUJYZ010001107.1:0-15000 GCA_033675265.1 Actinostola sp. cb2023
GACGATGAATTATTCGAGTATCCATGAACCACTAAATGTATTCTGAATATATCAGTTCTCGTACTGGAGTCACTCCTGTAGGCGTCACATGCACCGAGCGAGACGTTACAAAGGTACGCACATTGAAAACAAGGACGGAAATGACGCAAACTCTTTATATGATCATCCAAGCGAGCCACAATGAGCTCTCGTTTGGACACGAAAGCGTCACCATACACCTGTAAACTATATGACTGTCCAAGCACGCCATAGTGAGCTCTCCTGAAGACTCACATACATACATGCACTTGTAGTAACCTCGCCTGATGACTATGACGGGGATGATGTAAACTCTAAGTTGTATTAAAGCCGGAGGTTATATGGTTATATGTTTGGCGTCACAAAGAGCTATGACAATATTGACCGAATGCGTGGGACGTCGCTATTGCAAAAGTACGCCGCCTAACCACAACAACGGAAACCGGCAGAGACATTAGGCAATAGCGTAATGAGCGAGTCCACGGGAAGGCATTTTATCGACCGCCCATGCGTGGTACATTGAATTATGTGTATCACAGCTTCGCCAATGGACGTGGAACTTGCGTCCAAGTTGCTAAGAGTTAATAATATATTTCACAAGTATTAATTGAAAACATAATTTCCTAAAGTGAAGAAGATGAAAAGTTATGAAAAGTTAAATTGTTTATCGAGGGCGTCGGGCTTATGGAATCTTCTGGCGCCGTTTTGGCGAATGGAATTATCATAACACGGAACATTGAATGCAACCGCGCGACGGGACATTTGTGGGTGGCTAAATGAAATAATTTTCTGGCGAGAGCCACAACATTAACGATTGTTAAATTAAGACTTTCTTCCTGCCGATTTGTTGTTGCTTTGGCCAGTTCACCTGTGGAGACGTCGGCTTTGTTGAAAAGGAAATTCTGATCAGCTACTCAACGCGTTTGCATATAACCAATAATAATAATAATGATAATATTGTTTTACTTATAAATAGCGCTGGCTCCGCGCTGGCTCCGTGCGCGAGCGATTCGTCATTCTATTCTATATGAAAAAGCAAAAACTTTAGGTAATAAAATTATTGTTGTTTGTTTGACTGTGTCTGTACTCTTATTGACAATGGCTGAGAGCCAATCAGATTGCGAAATTACGCTCTGTTATGATCAATAGCGCTTCCCGTATCAAGCGCGGTTCAAATGTACATCTATTCAGTTCAAATGCAAAGCGCCATGAGAGACAGTCTAAAGTACAAACACGACGACTTCTGCTCTCTGTCATTATTCATCTTCCTCGGTGTTCAAATATTGATTAAAGTATTCCTTAGGAATGCGTGCATCTTTTACAACAGATTACAAAACAAATTCTTCAGTCTCGTAAAACCATGATATGCTTTAACGAAATCACTCTACAAATCAATTCAGGGTCAAGCAGTTCAAAAATATAAAAGCATGGGGCGTAGGAACCATCAAAAGATAAACTCAGCTCAGACAATGAAGTCGCGGTCGCTTCTTCGCCCACTGATGTTTCCGATGTCATTGACAAGTCGAAAGTGAAAAGTATGAATATGGATATATAAATGTATATATACTATATCATGTACAATAATCTACTCGTGGACTTTAACTTATATGACAATGACTTCTTGAAGACTTTTTTATTTATTTATTTATTTTATTTAAAAAAAATTCTTTCTTTCTGTTTTTGTTGTTGAAGATGTTCGTTTTTTATCGCTAAGTTAAATGTTGATTTTTCCTGATGTCGGTAGTTGTTTACTCCATCGCTTGGTAAACCATTCTATTCTGTCAAACGCCCTTCTTTCTTTTTATTCTTCTTCAAAATGTCGGTTTTGTTCAGTGGTGCTTGCTTGGTTGGAAAACAAAAATACCCACAGGACATAGTTTATAATAAAACTGCTTGCTGGTGAGGAAATATCACTGTAAGTTTACAGAAATGTTGTCAAGTTTTAGATTATATGTCATTGTTTAAACTACGCAAGTCAAACCGTGATTTGTTCATCCCAACATAAAAAGTTTACTATTTTCAATTCACGTTGACTCCAACTTTCATGATTTGTTCAAAAGAAGTTACTCTAGACTTCATCTACAAGAAACGGCAATAATAACTATGGTATCTGGTGAAGGAAATTACAGGAAAATATCATATTTTTGATGGGCCAGTTGACGGTAATCTGGCCAATGTTGACTCCAATTTCATGATTTGCTTAAAAGAAGTTACTCTAATTTCATCTACAAGAAACAATAATAACTATGGTATCTTGTGAACGAAATTACAGGAAAATATCATATTTTTGATGCGCCAGTTGACGGTACTCTGGCCAATGTTGCTCCAAATTTCATGATTTGCTTAAAAGAAGTTACTCTAATTTCATCTACAAGAAACAATAATAACTATGGTATCTTGTGAACGAAATTACAGCGAAAATATCATATTTTTTTGATGGGCCAGTTGACGGTACTCTGGCCAATGTTGACTCCAAATTTCATGATTTGCTTAAAAGAAGTTACTCTAATTTCATCTACAAGAAACAATAATAACTATGGTATCTTGTGAACGAAATTACAGGAAAATATCATATTTTTGATGGGCCAGTTGACGGTACTCTGGCCAATGTTGCCTCCAAATTTCATGATTTGCTTAAAAGAAGTTACTCTAATTTCATCTACAAGAAACAATAATAACTATGGTATCTTGTGAACGAAATTACAGGAAAATATCATATTTTTGATGGGCCAGTTGACGGTACTCTGGCCATTGTTGACTCCAAATTTCATGGTTTGCTCAAAAGAAGTTACTCTAATTCCATCTACAAGAAACAATAATAACTATGGTATCTTGTGAACGGATTTACAAGAAAAGATAATATTTTTGATGGGCAGTGTTGACTTGCAAGGCATCATATCATTATAGTTAATGTAGGTCGAGTATTCTGTAATGATCTAACGATATCCGAATTTGCACAAATCTTTGCCTGTTAAATGAGAACTAGTAAAATGAACAGTCGATGATCGTTTTCTCATGAGGTGCTGTCGCTCGTCTTGCTCTCTCGTTCCCTAATTTTGAGTTTCAGATTCGTCTTGTTTAAGAAGCCACTCGGGTTTTCGTGCATGAACTAGAACCGTAGGTTCAATATCATCCGACTTTGCGGTGTTGAGCCAAAGGAAATGAAATATAACGGCAGGTGAGTTAAATATACAGGATTATACACCAAGCATTGGTATTAAAACGGTGGTGATGATGTGAAGCGTGTTAGTGTTAGAAGGTTTCTACACGACGTAACTCTGAGGTCTTGGGAATTGACGGTATGTACGGCTCGCTCGTTCAAAACACATTTTTAAAAGGCGGAACGGAACATTGTTGTTTAGCACTATTGGTCATTGAATGCTTTTCTCTCTACAAAGGGCAATTCAATTAGAAACACCATAATGCAAGATAACAAAAGAAAACTGAGTACTTTGTGCTATCACTATGACTCCAGTTTCAAGATAAGACACCATGGCCATATGCAATATGAGAAGGAAATAGAATGTATGAATAAACATCAGAAAATAATAGGGGAAAATTGGGCGAAAAATTGAGTCCGTCATGTCCAAAGAACCGGCAAGCATTGCTGAAGTCAATTTTTATCCCTAAAAGCTGAGGGTTGATCATGCATTACCTTATACGTGCAGTTCATTTGCTTCAGTCAGAATGGAGCCATGAATGATCGTATTTTGTGTAACCTTAATAGGTTCGCTCTAGACTAGCCTTAGGCGACACTCTTGGCGACACTGACTGACTAAATGATCGATTAAATATATATTAACACAACGGTTCTTCGTATGTTGTCACTTTTCCTACAAAAATAAATAAAATGAAGATAGATTCCAAAGTGTTTCAATTTTAACACGTGGATAAAGAAACATAATTTTTATGTCATCTACACAATAAAGTATATGCAGTACACATTTTGTTTCTTATCAGTCCAAAATATTTTGAACAAAATTAAATAGAGAGAGAGAGAGAGAGAGAGAGAGGGAGGGGGGTGGGGGGGGGGGGGGGGAGGGGGGGGGGAGAGAGACTATTCCTTTGTGTCTAAGAACCGTTTGTACTAATTTTCACTTATTTGCATATGTATGTCTAACGTATAAATTCTTCGTTCATTTCTGTTCATCGCCCCATTGATAAAGACTTCCGAAACGTCAAGAATATAACTTATTATACCTATTTTATAATATTTCAATTTGCCTCCCAGACATGTCCTTCAACATTTTCTATTCATATATTTCTATAATTATATATTTCTTGTTTAGAAAGACGTCTGGAGATTATTACCGGGCAAATAAGGCAATACATAACCTTAATAACCCAATAATTTCAAAACAATAAAGCTATTTGTATGTTAATCAGAGAGATAAGAAGGTTCTTCCTGTAGAAGTCAGTTTGTTATGCCGAACACTTCCTAACGATAGCCACCCATTGTAGCACGTCCGCATAGCCAAGCCCGAAAAGCTCAGATAATAATTTTGTTTATCGAGATTCGTCAGTTAAACCTTAGGAGTTCTAAGCCTTGTTAGATTGTTCAACTTCCTTATGCTAGGCTGAAGACATCTATTTCAAACTCCCTCTTGAGGATGAATAAGCTGTGACAAACTAGCAACTACAATGCACTAATGATGAACACCCCTAGCAATCTCCATGACCACCTCAACAACCTACCAACCCTGACCTCGTCAGCAACCTACCAAGCACCAACAATGACCACCTCAACAACCTACCAATCCTGACCACTCCAACAACCTACCAACCACAAACAATGACCACCTCAACAACCTACCAACCCTGACCTCGTCAGCAACCTACCAACCACCAACCATGACCACCTCAACAACCTACCAACCACAAACAATGACCACCTCAACACCTCCACGTCCTACCAACCATGACCACCTCAACATCCTACCAATCCTGACCACCTCAACAACCTACCAACCACCAACAATGACCACCTCAACAACCTACCAATCCTGACCTCGTCAACAACCTACCAATCCTGACCACCTCAACAACCTACCAACCACAAACAATGACCACCTCAACAACCTACCAACCCTGAACTCGTCAACAACCTATCAACCACAAATCATGACCACCTCACCAACCTACCAACCCTGACCAGCTCACCAACCTATCAACCATGACCAGCTCACCAACCTATCAACCACAAACAATGACCACCTCAACAACCTACCAATCCTGACCTCGTCAACAACCTACCAACCACCAACCATGACCACCTCACCAACCTATCAACCATGACCACCTCAACAACCTACCAACCACCAACCATGACCACCTCAACAACCTATCAACCATGACCACCTCAACAACCTATCAACCATGACCACCTCAACAACCTATCAACCATGACCACCTCAACAACCTATCAACCATGACCACCTCAACAACCTGCCAACCACCAACCATGACCACCTCAACAGCCTACCAATCCTGATCACCTCAACAACCTACCAACCATGACCACCTCAACAACCTACCAACCATCAACCATGACCACCTCAACATCTACCGGACACATCTACATCGGGTGTTCTAATATCGCATAATGTTCAAAGCCATCTAATTATCAAGTGCCTTTCGACATTCGTCATCACTGACTACACGTGCTCCCTGTTTTTTTACTCCCGCGTAAAACGTTCCATACATAGTTGGGTACTTATAGCCAATTAATGTCAATACTTCCTTCACAATCGTTGATTTATTCGCTTCGCTAAAAGCTAATTCTTTAAAACTCCGTTCAACAATTCTCATTAGCAATTACAACTTTGTTGTGTTTCTGTTTTTGGACTCCGACTGTTACTAATCCTGCAGACATAACGAGGATAACCAAGACTACCACCTGATATGATCTATGATAGAGCGTTCCGCCGACGACCCGGTGAAAATGATTGCCTTCAGCGGAACTCCCGCTGACCTCTTTGATTGAGGCCGTCAAATAAACCCCTTTGAGACAAGCCGCTACATTACTTATATTTATAGCACCAGAATTGTCTTTTTGCAAATGTGGATGTAAATGTCGTTGATGCTATTTCCGGTAGTCAAGTCTAGAGAGAACTATCTCAGTTGATTCTATTTTGTCCTTTTATTGATCATTTTAGAGAGTTATATTACTCGCTCAATTATTGTGAAGAAAGAGTCTTACACCGAGAACAAAAGTTCCAATATGGAAGGATTACTTTAATCTTAGTTTATCAAGCTGAGTCATTCGTTGTCTTCTCTTTGACAAATTAATTTGACTTGACTGTGATGGCGATCGCTTTCTGCCGTATTCCAATCAATTACTGCAAGCTAGGATTCCATATAGAGGTAAGCGGCCAAGATTTGAATTCCAAATTGTTGTTCTAGTGTTCTTGTGCTGTAAAGCGAGGAGAATTGTTGGATCAAAAGTTTTTATTGGAGATTTATGTTTGATGAGCAATCAAGCTACATATACACTATATATAGGTTTCCTAGGAGGTAAGCTAAGAGTTTGAATTCCAAATTGACGTTCTATGAAAATATCTCTGGTTCTTGTGTGGTAAAGCGAGGAGAATTGTTGGATCAAAGTTTTTTTATTGGAGATTTATGTTTGATGAGCAATCAAGCTACATATACACTATATATAGGTTTCCTAGGAGGTAAGCTAAGAGTTGAATTCCAAATTGACGTTCTATGAAAATATCTCTGGTTCTTGTGTGGTAAAGCGAGGAGAATTGTTGGATCAAAAGTTTTTATTGGAGATTTATGTTTGATGAGCAATCAAGCTACATATACACTATATATAGGTTTTCTAGGAGGTAAGCTAAGAGTTGAATTCCAAATTGACGTTCTATGAAAATATCTCTGGTTCTTGAGTTGTAAAGCGAGGAGAATTGTTGGATCAAAAGTTTTATTGGAGATTTATGTTTGATGAGCAATCAAGCTACATATACACTATATATAGGTTTCCTAGGAGGTAAGCTAAGAGTTGAATTCCAAATTGACGTTCTATGAAAATATCTCTGGTTCTTGTGTGGTAAAGCGAGGAGAATTGTTGGATCAAAAGTTTTTTATTGGAGATTATGTTTTGATGAGCAATCAAGCTATATATAGGCTTCCTAAGAGGTAAGCCAAGGATTGAATTCCAAATTGACGTCTTATGAAAATATATATAGTTCTTGTGTGGTAAAGCGAGGAAGAGCAAAGTTTTTATTGGAGATTACATACATACATACATACATACACTCTATTTCACGTGGGTGGCAAGTTCAGTAAAGTATAACAAAACTGGTTTCCAATTTGGCCCACAACAAAAAATTGTTGATGTGCAGTCAAGCTATATCTATGTTTCCTAAGAGGTAGGATAAGATGTTCTTATACCCTCCATTTTGGATTTCTCTCTTATACATAAATATCTGGATTATCGTGTTGTAGAACAAGAAAGAAGATTGAATCAGTTGTTAATTGTAGGAAGTACTCGAGCAATGTGAGGTAATAAACGTTAACACACTGGGGGCACTACAACGTGTTCAATTTCAACTCGACGTGATAGCTGTACTTATTTTCCGTTCAGTATAAATCCTTTGAATGTAATCTTTCAATATATGAAGCAGCAAATGTTATTCAGACATTCATTAGTCAATATAGACTGCGCCATTTTTTAAAAAGAATGTTGGAATTCAGTTTTTTATTCATGTCCAAAGAAGAAGAAAAAAACTTGATAAAATCAGGTATTTGTCGCCAGGGACGCCGCCAGTTTGGCTCGAGCTTTCGTGCCTGGGACACAAACAGCTTAAACCCCATCTTTTTTACATACCTTTTACCAGTTTTACTTATCGATATAATGATTGATTAGCAATTTTATTATATATACAGTTGAACCTCCCGTTGCGACCACTCTCGTAAGCGACCACCTCTCCTAACCGACCAGTTTTCCAAAATACCAAAAGTTCAATTCCAAGTCAAATCACTATAGGTGGAACCTCTCGTAAGTGACCGCCTCTCGTAAGCGACCACAAAGCTTGACATTTTGGGTGGTCGCTTACGGGAGGTTCGACCGTATTTCCAAATTGCCTTGAGAGCAGAAGAGTAGTAAAGATTCTAAGAAATAACACAACAGTTTTTAAGTTTACAGACACGTTTCAGTTGACAGAACTTCTCGGCCATCTCTAAGTGAAATTACTGAGCTATAATGAAAGCTACAGCGTATATAAAGCTAGTTGAAATCCTAATAGGAAAATCTAGTGCGAATGAGAGTGGAATTTCAGTTACGGTACGAAGTGAAAACTGAATCCACTACATTTTTTGAACATTGCTTTGATTATTGAAGCCCTTAATATTATCCTTTCCACTGTGAGTCAAAGTCTCAGTCTGTCTTGTTACTAATTTATACGACTGAGCAAATGTCATTGAGCGATACTCTCTTGCTGTTTAGCTTTTTAAATTGACTTTTTTCAAATTTCCTGTGATTTAGAGTGATTTAGTAATGTGAGGTAAACTTGTTTTTCATTAGCTCAGTGCACACGGCTTTGTTGACAAGCTTGTAATTCTGTTCATAAAATCGGTTCAGTTGTAATTTTGAATACAATTCTTTGCCTCTCGTTAAATTTCTGTCCTTCTTTTTACTTTCCGATTGACAGCCTTATTTTCGCCCGCGCGCGCCTATTAGTGTGAGTGATGCTAAAACGCGCCGCGGCATTTTACTCATGTTCGCTGCGTTTTGGCGGGAACCAAACACTGAAGGCATTTTGAATTACAAGCGAGAATATTCAATTCAAAAAATATATATTCAATTCCGACATCTGCTAATGCTTTTCTGTCCAAGGTATCCCAACACCTAACTATCTGCAAAATATATTCTACCCTATGTATTAAAATGATTGTAAAAAAATGGTGTAAATGGAATAAAAAAATCTGAAAATCTGTCCAAGATCACATCGAAAAAAAAAACAAAGATTTTTAAGATAGCATGTCATTCTGTACTGTTTGGTAAAAATGTTCCCATCGCGCCGCTATTTATCGTATGGACACATATTATATATCAAATTAAAGCTTAATAATCACATATTCTTGCTGTATTAATTAATATTTAGTAATAAATTATTATTAAACTGTTTTTGCCAGATTCTGAAGTTACAATTCCCGTCGCATTGAAATTACTGTTTTTTTTAATTCGTGTCATTCGAAACTCTGATCAATTCTCTCGTCTACAAAGTCGTGTCGGCGATTTTTGATATGTTGCGTATTTCGAGTGGCAAAGACCTTAGCTTTTAAGTCTTTCATTATTTCATTATTGACAGGAAATTTCCAGTCAATCCTTGAACTCCTCACAACCTTTTTAGCTGGCTTAGCATCTTAATAAACTATAAATTTGGAAACTTCCTTCCAAATTGTCAAAACAATTCTTGATAAAGCTCGATAAAGATTAGCGTATGAATAGAACTTCTCGTTGTAAGACAATTGCCATTCGACTCCTAATTTCGTCGGCACTTCTTATGCCATGTTTACAATTGAGCACTTTACCATACAATGGTTTTGCTATTTCTACCAAGGTTCGGCGGGTAACTCGTTTACTTCAGTATTAGTTCAGCATTTCAAGAAAAAGATGTTCTTGAATTTTCAGCTGCTTTCTACTGATGAGCACGGAACTCAAAGTTAAGATATCGAAAACGCTTGCTCCTTGTCAGTTTTTGATAGCTTACTGTACGGGACCGCAAATGAACCCAGGCCCGCAAATGAACCCAGGCCCGCAAATGATCCCAAGACTGGATCCCAAATGATCCCAGGCCCGCAAATGATCCCAAGACTGGATCGCAAATGAACCCAGGCCCGCAAATGAACCCAGAGAGGACTGCAAGTGATCCCAGAGATAAAATCAGGAATCTGGAACGGAACAAAATGGGATTTCACACAGAGAAGTCCTGAAATGGAGTTTTCCAAGGAAACAGTGGAATGCTACAGGTCTACTCGGATGACATGGAATGTTGTGAAAAGTGCTTGTATGAAATGAATTATGAGTTTAATTGAGCCATATGTGCAAATGTATCCAATTTCCTTAAGCTTGGTAACGACTAAGCATGATCAAATTTATTATTTCACTCCGCGTTCGCTGCGCTCACTCGTAAGATATCTAGTTGAACACTCGGAAGATAAATTCGTATCTCCGCGCGTCCATGTATTATTCTCTAAATAATATTACTTTCTCATAATTATTGCTAATTATAAATAATACTGAGGACACGTTTGTTGCTTTAAATGGCATAAATAAACAAATAAATCGTTTCAATTGACACTACCCTGAAGTGGCTTTTCAGTGTCAGTTTTACTGAAGCATTTGCTTCCTTTCGTTAAAGTTCTTATAGTTATCTCGACGAAATTATGTTGGATCAATCGGCCTTTGCCGTAATTTTTGATATTAATCTAATCACGAACTTACAAAATACCGCATATTTTCTCCCCTAAACTGACACCCGGGCCTTTAATTGGATGATATGACCTGCAAGGTAGTGAAAAACAATGAATAGAAAAAAAAACGCGAATCATTAGTAAAACTAATTAAACTCAGCAGGCCGATGCAAATGTCTAAAGTTTGTACTGATCAGCGGTGCCAGGTTTAATCGAGAAAGGTAGATATGAAATAAAGTGCCTAATCATGAAGATGAAGTTTCTGTTAAAATAAATGAATGATGACGCTGAGAAATGCCAATTTGAGGCAAACTGAGAAACAGTTTATATTTATTAAAATGTTTTTACCCTGGTTAATTACGGAATAAAGTTCAGTTCAGGGTCAGACTCGTTGACAACTTTGTGTGATTGAGTTTGAATTGGTAGTTCACTGACGTTTCTGTAGATATTAGCCTATTTTAGCTGGTATTTCGCGACATATATTTGCTATTCATCACCTCCAAGCAAAACAAGATGGCTTCGCGTTGCGCGAGCGTGTCTCTTTCTTAATTCTTGAAAATAAATTGTATATATATTTGGCTGGCTATTCACATGTGTGGCATACTATAAAAGACTCGCGGCTCGGGAAATATCCACCACTACTAACCGACGCTGTTAATTATTTGAGAACAAATTTTATTGAATGAGACTGCCAAATGCTTTTCTAAAAAATGACCATTGTTCTTCTACAAAACAGGGATGTTTTTATTTTCAAAGGCGTTAATATGAGAAAAAGTGTGAACTGATCCCATTTTGTTCCGTTCCAGATTCCTGATTTTATCTCTGGGATCACTTGCGGTCCTCTCTGGGTTCATTTGCGGGCCTGGGTTCATTTGCGATCCAGTCTTGGGATCATTTGCGGGCCTGGGATCATTTGGGATCCAGTCTTGGGATCATTTGCGGGCCTGGGTTCATTTGCGGGCCTGGGTTCATTTGCGGTCCCGTACATTACGCCAGGCGCTTGCGTGAAACCGGACTTTTCCGATCCTGTTTTTTCTTTTTTCTGTTGAAAACCAGGCTTACTAACTCTACTGATTTCCACCAAAAATCGAAGTCAGTTCTCGATTCATATTTACTACTCTTTTGTGTGTTTCTCGAAAAAACAAAAACTCGCCCAAAACTATAATTAAAACTAAGCTCCCGAAAAAACGTTTTATGGTGTTTGTCGATACGGTTTCGGATCCGAAAGGGTTTCAGTCGGGTCTTTCGGGTCATTCAAGAAATGCCGACCTGTACCCGAAGTATCAGTTCCGTGTCTCTCTTGAAAACGAGTGAGCAACAGAGCGGCTAAAAGGCCATGCAGGGCAACATTTATCGTTGCTAAATATATATATATATGATAAGAACTGTTGTTTTCCATCAAACGTGAACCTTCTGATTATTTTGATTTGGCCTTTTACTGGACATAAGTACCAAGGTACTTAGAGATCTTTAGAGATTAGACCGGTAGAACAATTAAAGCATTAGAAGGAGCAAATAGACCAGAAAGCACTTCATAGACAATTAGTTGGTGTGTGTTACTGATTCATGGACTAGTAGTAGACGAACTGGACGAATAACAGATAAGCTGTTAGAGAGAATTAGATAGATGGGTGAGTAGATTAGAATGAATCGATGGATGGATGGTCGATGGATTAGTGGCTTTTGTGATCGATCGATTGGATGCATGGACGGCTAAATGGATGGCAGAGTTAAATAGATAATTGGATGAGTTGGATTGATTGCAGAATGGATGCAAGGATGGATGGATTGGATTGATGGATGGATGGATGGATTGAATGAATGGATTGGATGGATGGATGGATGGATGGATTGGATGGATGGATGGATGGATGGATGGATGGATGGATGGATGGATGGATGGATGGATGGATGGATGGATGGATGGATGGATGGATGGATGGATGGATGGATGGATGGATGGATGGATGGATGGATGGATGGATGGATGGATGGATGGATGGATGGATGGATTGGATGGATTGGATGGATGGATGGATGGATTGGATGGATGGTTGAATGAATGCATGCATGGAAATATATAATTATAACATAGTTACCAATAATGACATGTGTAAATGTTTTTGCTAACAAGTAGAAACTTTTTATACTCAATGCAAACAAGATAAATCTCAGTATGTTCATTTCGAAAATAGAGAACGATAATGAATGTTTTACGAACTTTTCTATCGAATTGAGTTTCTAGGCCTCAAAACATGAGCAACAAGAATGAGAACGGAGCAGAGTCGCTACTTTATCAGATGTGTATTTTCACCTTTCAAATTGTCTGATAAGATTTTTCAGTGGTTTTCGTGTACGACAAAGAAACTTTTAAGTATGCGGTGTTTTGTTCGATTTTCATGTTGCTCTTTCAGAACCAAGACGCTAATGTGATATTAATTAATCCCCTCAGAACAACTATCGCCTAGAACTTCTCTCGTGCTCTCCAAACTTCCTGCGTTCATCCTCCACTCGATAGACGATGCACGCTAAGCATGGACCAGCTCTCTAATGGATAGATAGATGGATTGATAGCGGGATTGATGGATAGAGGGATTGATAGATAGAGGGATTGATAGATGGATGCATGAATGGGTGGATGGATAGAGGGATTGACATATAGATGGATGGATAGAGGGATTGATGGACAGAGGGATAGAGGGATAGAGGGATGGATGGATAGAGGGATTGATAGATGGATGAATTAATGAATGGATGGATAGAGGGATTGATAGATGGATGGATGGATGGATGGATGCATAGATGGATTGATAGATAGATGGATGAATGAATGAATGGATGGATGAATATATGGATGGAAAATTGCCATTGACAAAAATGTTGTGGTTTATTAATTAATTATTTCATTGGTTATTTAGAGTTTTTCAGTGGGTAAGCTGTTTCTTTATGTTAGTTTTAAAGAATTATCCAAAAACGAAGTAAAACTAAAACCATGTCCTAAAAAATTCAAAACAGTAAAAAAGTGCACATACCATATAAAGCGAGGCTGATAAAATACTCCCCTAAAAAGTAAAGTATACTTCCATGACCGACTGTAATTGCTTCAACCTGATTGAACGATGCAATGTCAACTTGTAAAAAGCTAAATTGAGGAAGCCATTACAATGTTCTTTCTTCTTGTTTTATTGAGCAAATGGTCTAAACGAGTTGTGTTGATTTTGTAATTATTAATTAAATTGCCATTGTTTCAATTGTTTACCTATAAATCAAAAGCTGCTTTAACGACTTTTAAAAGGAAATCTCACACGAAATGGTAGTTGGCATGTTTGTTCGTCAAATACTGGCTTACGTGTGTCGTTTGGAAGTGTCTAGAAAGAGAGAACTATCAGAAAGAACGAGCGAACGAGGAAAGGGAAGCAAGGACGTACGACAGCACGAAAGAGACAAGGAAAGATTCGAACGAATGAATGAATGAAAAAATGAAGAAAGCAAGAACGTTCGACAGCACGAAAGAAACAAAGAAAGAAAGCGAGAAAAGAAAAGAACGAATGAATGAATGAATGAATGAATGAATGAATGAATGAATGAATGAATGAATGAATGAAAAAAATGAAGAAAGCAAGAACGTTCGACCGGCACGAAAGAAACAAAGAAAGAAAGCGAGAAAAGAACGAATGGATGAATGAAGAAAGTTTTAACAGATGAAATAGAATAGGAAGGAAAGAAGCAACAAAGAAAGCTAGAAGTCAGATAAGAAAAAAATCACAACAATATGAGAGAGAATGAATGATGAAAAATAAAAAAGAATGCAGAAGAGAAAGTAAAGAAAGAAAGTGAGACCGGAAGGACATGCAATATCCGACTATCAAATTGTCGCTGGCCAGTGACAAACTTACTATGATTACCACTACGAAACACATTTCAGCCAATCTAGCAGGCATATAACTAACACTGACCTTCAAAATCCCCTACCACGACAAAACCATTTCTAAAACATAATTTGAACAACATTTAACATTCTCATTAGTTTATTGAAATTTCACTTATTCAACGTTCTAACCTTTGATCCGAAATATCACTAATATGACCAGGTAGGGTTTGCTATTTGAAACAACTCGACCCAACATTTTTTTCTTAACTTAACCCAACAAGCGGTAGAATTAAGCCAGTTTACAATACAAATCCCTAAAACATATCAAGAAAACCCAAATTCTAAAGAGATGACGAGCAGGGTAATTAGATGTGCGTTCGTGTTACCAATAAAGGTTATTGCCCGGATGCGTATGGATCTTTAAATACATTGAAAGACAATGACCACTTAGGACGGGCTTACTGACGCTCGGTGATGTCAGACCGCAATAAATATAGAAAACCTAGTGTATACGGGTATAGCGAGTGTGAATCCCGTGAAGACAGGAGCTCGTGGCTTTAGAAGAAGAATGTAAGTCAATTTTGCGGTGCTGTTTAATGTACTTGTGGGCATTAGTTTGTACTGGGTGTGGTCTGTTTAATCGCTGTGTCTTGCAGATTTAAAGCCTTGGTTTCTAATCTTTTTTATCGTTT
>JAUJYZ010001107.1:17500-214441 GCA_033675265.1 Actinostola sp. cb2023
GTACTGTACATTCACTTTTTAAACGAATTGATTTAGTTTTTATGGAGAAGAAACTTGAGTTTTAATTGTAAAAAAACATGGATTTCATCTCAAGGGAAAGTGAAGTCACATTATAGAGTAATGATAAGTGCATTTTATTATACTACTATTACGTAATTTTACCTTATAAGGTCAAGAGAACTCGAAAAATATGGAGCCGTATTACCATAGTTCGAAAGCCGTATTACCATAGTTCTAAAAGCCGTATTACCATAGTTCTAAAACCGGTTTCACTGCAAAGTTTTGAACATTTTGTGATGTCAAATCCATTGTCAATAAGAGTACAGACAATGGAAAACCGCTTGCGATTTCTTTTTTACAATAACAAAGTCAAAAAATCATCCAAAAGCAAGGACAAAGTTTGAAAGAAAAACTGATTCAAGCGCGCGCTGGCTCCGTGCGCGAGCGATTTGTCATTCTGTAAAAGAGCGCGCGGACCTTGAAAGGTTTTGAAATAATTATTAGATAAATTTGCTAAAACACGGACAATTTTTTTTTCGTTCAGAGTAGTATAATAAATAACTTATTTGGGGTTTTTGCCGTAATACGGACTGATATTTTGCTCGTTACTCGCATTTTTCCTCGTCCCTTCGGGACTCGGAAAAATACATTCGCAACTCGTAAAATATCAGCCCGTATTACGGCAAAAACCCCAAATAAGATCTAAGTATTTTCTTGTACCCGAGAAAATGTTGTGAGAGGATTTTACTATTCCCCATATGCTATACGTCACAAACAAAAAGATCTGAGCCGACGGTAAAACGTCAAAATGGCGGATGATATTCCATATTGAACGTAAATTATGTTGATATCTAAAAAAGATTTGCAAGAATTAATACTCAAGTATGCTAATATAAGCCATATCTAACTTTCTTGAGAAAATAAATGTTGTCTTCAGTTCCCCTTAAAAGTACCCCTTGCAACATTGTTCCAGAACTATAATCTTTTTCTTACTAATCTTTTGCTACATCTCTGTAAACTTAAATTTAAACTTAATTTCTGATGACTCAAATGAATCGCGAAAGACTTTTTTTCTTAGACAAACTCAATGAAACCTAGATCTCGTTTGTAAAATCATTGTTAATTGAAAACTCATTATTCAAATCAATTAAAACCATATAATTAGCAAGATATATTTCTTCCGTATAATGAAACAAAAATCAAATGAGGTTTCCCCGATAAAAACAGCAATATCCTGACCATTGTTGCCGCCAAAAATTAGTGTAAAAATTAAATGAAAAAATGTTAATTTTTGACTAAGAAATTAACATTAATTACAGCTTTTAAAATCATCGTTTATTTGAAATGAGAAGCGCGACTTATTTTTAAAATGAATTTTTTTTAATTTTATTATTTATTATTATTATTTATTTTTTTTTTTTTTTTTTATTATATTTTTTATTTTTATTTTTTATTTTTATTATTATAATTTTTTTTATTTTTTTTTTATTATTATTATTATTATTATTATTATTATTATTATTATTATTATTATTATTATTATTATTATTATTATTATTATTATTATTATTATTATTATTATTTTAGCTTGTTATTGGTTCTGAGGAAATACGTTTTGTCGAATAAGCGAGGAATGTTCTAATGCGAGGCAGAATAAAGCAAGTTGTTACAAATCCCACCTGCACGGGAAATGTTTATTTTTCACGTCAGTTGAGCAATTAGTCCAATTGACGGATTTCCTGTTGCTTTGCCAGGCGTTGTATTAAATGCTGCGATAATTCGTAGTAAATGAAAATTAGTGTTTACTATGCTTTTAGTGTGTTTGTTTGTTTGATTCTTTCTTTATTTCTTTCTTTCTTCCTCTGTTTCCTTCTTTCTTTCTTTCTTCCTCTCTTTCCTTCTTTCTTTCTTTCTTCCTCTCTTTCCTTCTTTCTTTCTTTCTTCCTCTCTTTCCTTCTTTCTTTATTTTCTACTTTCTCCTATCTATTTCTCTTTATTTCTTACTTTCTTTCTTTTCTTCTTTCTTTCTTATATTCTCTTTCTTCTTTCTTTCCTTCCTTTCTTTTCTACTTCCACCTTTCTTCCTTCCTTCGTTATTTTTATTTTCTCGGATCTATTTTGTTCCTTCCTTCTTTTTTATCTCTGCTACTTCCTTCCTCCCTTAATTTTTGCTCTATTTCTTTCATTGTTTTTCTCCCCTGCCTTCTCTTCTAGTCTAATAGTCCTTGTGTTCACTCGCTCCTGCTTAATTGTTCTATTACCAAATACTTGACTCCAATTAGCTCAGTATGGACGCTCAATTGCTCTTGAAATGACAATCTTCCTAACGTTAGTAAATGACTAAGAAAATGCAAGATAAAACGCACCGAAGCATGTTTTCAGCACTAATTGACAAAACCACTATCTCTCTAGCTCTCTCAGTCTATTTCACGTCGGGGAGCCTCTAGGCACTGACTCAACGCCCATGCGCAGTGGTTAAACCGCCCTAAAAGTCTTTCTGTATAAACACGTTATTTCAGGTTAAGCAATTACTCATCCTTTTCCTCTCGCAAATCATTAAGTCGACTTGGCATGGCTACAGTGTTATTGTTATTCCAGCGTCGGCACCTAATGGATTTGACATATTTGGGTGGTACTGAATAGCGATTATTACACAAGGCGAATATTGCCATTGGGTAGGCTTCCTTGATCTGATTATTGTACAAGGCGCGTCTATGTAATATTATAAGCTACGCAAACACAGTCTTCATCGACCTGCAAGGTACGTTTATGTTCATTTCAGATCGAAATTCGCGACTGTTTCTGCTGTTGTTGTTGTTGTTGTTGTTATATAATATACTTGTGTTTACTTAGTTTAATAATGTTTACTAGAAATTGTTTTTTAAATATGGTGTTATTTTTGTAAAGAGGATTGAGTCTCGTTTTAAATTTTTGCTTCGAATCGGGTTTTTTTTCTGAATCAGTTGTGGCCGTGTTTGTTTTGATCGTGGTTATCGACAAACACAACCCACTGAAATCCGATTAAATGTAATTCCGCTATCGATCGTGTATGTATGGTTTCACTGCTGTTCAGTGCTGTTCAGAATTCTCAACAGTGTTCTTAGATGATGATTATATATATAATAATAATAATTTATTATTTTATATTGTGCATATTAGAGTTCAGTACATATAGTTTGTACATATTTATGATTTCAAACCCTTTTCACTGTTTCATATTTATTCATAATTTCATGAAAACTGGTTGCCACATTCTGATTTTTAATTTTCTTCATCTAGTGTCAAGAATTTGATCATTTATCGCGCCTTCAGAGATGCCGATTTTGGCATCCAGGAACAATAATCACATCTGAAATCTCTTCTCGTTATGAGTTTACAACAGGAACAATAGACCGTGTTTTATTATACTAGAATAAATGGTCTATGTTTTATATTGTGTTTCGCGGTATTGTGATAATAGTGTATTTGTTTTAGGCCTTGTGTATATTTTAAAACAACTTCCAGTGACAAAATTCCAATTTCAAACGTCTTACGTACAAGTTTCAATTGAAACAAAATTGATAGTTCTTTTATTGGGATTCTTTATTACGTGTAAAAGAAATGGGCAGGTTTTGTTTATCTTGGATCTATCATCTCGCCGCCATGGTTATGATTTCCAAGCTAGTGTGTAAGCGATCTGCACAACTCTTACGGAACCAGTCAAGTTGTCACGTGTTATAACATTATGTCAGCTAGAGTATTTTGATCTTTTTTTATTAAGCTGTTTTCGTTATTTGATAATTGTAGAATGGCTTTTCGGATCGTGCAGCTGGAATAGTAAAACAGCATAATAATGACGACACAGCATCTACAATGGAAGTTGTTTTGGCAAGTCTTCAAAGAAGACACTTGTGGTGGATGTTTTGAATTTGAAACACACTTCAAGGCTACATTGAATTACTTGCCAGCCTACAATTAATTACTCTGGCATCATCTATTATTCCAAAAGAATGATTTTTTTTGTCAGTGTTTTTCTGTTTCGATGATACTTTTGGCCTTTGTATTTTTTTTCTCTGTCGCAACTCGACTTACTTCAGAGACACTTCAACTTCTTGAGCGTTAGCTCTGTCGCTCACAGCCAACAGCCCACAGAATATCATAGACACCATAGGACATTGTCTCAGTGTATTTAAACAGTGTTAACTGAATTGGCAGTGAAATTCAGAACTTCTTCACGGTCGCAAATCATGTTCATTTGTCGTACAAACAGCGGTTTCCTCGTGAAAGTTTGTTGTGTATATTGACTCAGGTGAAGCTGAAAACACAGAACTCTGACGTGATGAGAACTCAATAGAAAGTGCCAAAATATTATTTATTTTATTACTATTACAAACATAACGTTTTCCAAAGAAATGTTCATCATTTATGCAAAGCCTAATCAATCAAGTCGTCGTTCAATTTTCTACTGAGTTATCTTACGTTTAAATTGAAAAGTCGACTTCCAGTGACAGTTCATATCCTTCATAACTCAATTTACGCACAAATTCTGATCTTTCAGACAAGAAGCTTAACCGAAGGCGTCCATTTTGAGCGGAGTATTTAGGTGTCGCAATACTAGACGACATCCCTCAGCTGACACCATCACGCGTAGAGTGATTGCGCTGGTTTCAAGTTACACGACCACCATTGGCAAGCAAGTTCTGTGTTGTAGGTGAGTCAAAACAGCCAGTTTGGTATTCAAATAGCTTTGTTATTCCCCCTTGTGAGAAATACAGTTCTTGGTTTAGAGAAGGTGTCAGTTTAAACAATGAATATGCTGCTGTGTCAATAACACAAACAGTTTGACGACAACCAGTCGTGTTGTTTTAATTACAAGTTCAGTCCGAACTCGTCGATAAACACAGACAGTAAACAGAGCTCGCGTTTTAGCATTCTGTCGCTTCTCCAACAAAACCATGTCCGTTGTCATGCAACTCATGATCATTCAAGGATATACTGAAAAAGGCACAGTTATTCCGTCATCATATAAGAATAAATAAATAAACACACACTGAAAACTGAGGTATTATAGACCTGTTTCGAATTCATTTTATAATTATCAAATAGCCTCGAAACGCGTACAGATAAATCAGTTAAAGTTTTAGATATCAATCACTAATGCAAAGAAATATAGCTTTTGGCGCAGCTTAAAAATGACTTTTTCATCCCCTTAAAGTGCACTAGCGATACTGTTAATCGCGGGCACCCTTAAAGTCTTCAATACATTAGTACACGGCTAAAAGCGCCAAGAGTGCAGTTATCCACAGGCTTATCTTTTATCGATTTTCACTGGTATATATTGCTCTTTCGTTTCCTTGAATTATTTCTGGCAGGGATCAACTTTGGTTGGCCTTTTTCAGTGTTACTTTATGCGCCAATAGGATTGTGTTAGGGTTTTATTAAGTTTCACTTCAAATAGATCTGATTCGCTAGAATACAGTCTCTACTAGTTTAACCGCTAGTCCATCTCAATACAGTCTCTACTAGTTTAACCGCTAGTCCATCTCAATACAGTCTCTACTAGTTTAACCGCTAGTCCATCTCAATACAGTCTCTACTAGTTTAACCACTAGTCCATCTCAATATAGTCTCTACTAGTTTAACCGCTAGTCCATCTCAATACAGTCTCTACTAGTTTAACCACTAATCCATCTCAATACAGTCTCTACTAGTTTAACCACTAGTCCATCTCAATACAATCTCTACTAGTTTAACCACTAATCCATCTCAATACAGTCTCTACTAGTTTAACCGCTAGTCCATCTCAATACAGTCTCTACTAGTTTAACCACTAGTCCATCTCAATACAATCTCTACTAGTTTGTAATGGTAATAGAACTGAGTGGAGTGCAATTTGGTCTGAAATCATACGAGTGATTACAAAATTGCACGACCGCGTAGCGGGAGTGCAATTTGTTATCACGAGTATGATTTCAGACCAAAATTGCACGACACGAAGTTCAATTACCTATTAATCATATTCATTTTGAAATCTTTTCAAATACACTCGTTATATTTAGGTGGTAAGTTGCAATAATAAGAATAATTTTGATGCCTGAAATACAACTCTTTCATTCTAAATTACAAATTACTTTTTATGAAGAATCGTTTGAATTTAGTAAAATTAGAGTTTCTGTGCGAAAATAAAAAAAATAAAAAAATTGGTGCAATTAATGATCCAAAATAGTGCAATTAATGATTTAATCGCACCATTTTTAGCCAATCAGATTGCAGGATTTACTAGTGATTTCAAAATGAATATGATTAAACCACTAATCCATCTCAATACAGTCTCTACTAGTTTAACCACTAGTCCATCTCAATACAGTCTCTACTAGTTTAACCGCTAGTCCATCTCAATACAGTCAGTCTCTACTAGTTTAACCGCTAGCCCATCTCAATACAATCTCTACTAGTTTAACCACTAGTCCATCTCAATACAGTCTCTACTAGTTTAACCGCTAGTCCATCTCAATACAGTCTCTACTAGTTTAACCACTAATCCATCTCAATACAGTCTCTACTAGTTTAACCACTAGTCCATCTCAATATAGTCTCTACTAGTTTAACCACTAGTCCATCTCAATACAATCTCTACTAGGTCTATACACCGACACAGTCTCTACTACTTGAACCTCTAGTCCTTATCTTTACAAAAAACATCGCCGTCTCTATATAGTAAAGATTATATTTTAAGCTCCATTTTGTACCGGACACTAAGTGGATTCGTTGAGCGCCCCTCAGTAGTTATACTTGGTATTACTATATAAAATGACAAGCAGTTCAAGAAAAAACTAAAGTCAGTAACTAGACACATCCGTGTTTTCCATTGACTTGGCCTTCCTCTCGTTGGTTTCGTATAACTGGAAATCAAATCCGCCGTAGGGTAAGTAACAGTAGAATCACTTCAAGAGAATAACTACATTAAGGCAAATACTGACTTGAACTATCGAATTGACTCGGAAAAGTACAAAGTCATATTTGAGTTAAAAACAAAGGCAACAAAAGGATGATCTATTTTTAATTTTAACGTGTTTGTTTTGGGCTCAAATACAGTGAAATCTGTGCTGAGCGGACACCCACGCGAATGCTCTATGTCCGCTTAATAGAGGTTCATGTACGTCACAATGTTTTGTAATGTTGTTATTTTTAGCTCTGTAGTCCTTATTTCTAAAGTCGAAACATGATGATTTCAAAGGTGTTATTTCTTGGAAATCGTTAGTTTTAAAGTCCAAACATGAAGATTTCAAAGGTGTTATTTCTTGGAAATCGTTAGTTTTAAAGTCCAAACATGAAGATTTCAAAGGTGTTATTTCTTGGAAATCGTTAGTTTTAAAGTCCAAACATGAAGATTTCAAAGGTGTTATTTCTTGGAAATCGTTAGTTTTAAAGTCGAAACGAAGATTTCAAAGGTGTTATTTCTTGGAAATCATTAGTTTTAAAGTCGAAACATGATGATTTCAAAGGTGTTATTTCTTGGAAATCGTTAGTTTTAAAGTCGAAACATGATGATTTCAAAGGTGTTATTTTTCTTGGAAATCGTTAGTTTAAAGTCTAATTAAACATGATGATTTCAAAGGTGTTATTTCTTGAAAATCGTTAGTTTTAAAATCGAAGCATGATGATTTCAAAGGTGTTATTTCTTGGAAATCGTTAGTTTTAAAGACGAAACATGATGATTTCAAAGGTGTTATGTCTTGAAAATCGTTAGTTTTAAAGTCGAAACATGATGATTTCAAAGGTGTTATTTCTTGGAAATCGTTAGTTTTAAAGTCGAAACATGATGGTTTCAAAGGTGTTATTTCTTGAAAATCGTTAGTCATGATGATTTCAAAGGTGTTATTTCTTGGAAATCGTTAGTTTTAAAGACGAAACATGATGATTTCAAAGGTGTTATGTCTTGAAAATCGTTAGTTTTAAAGTCGAAACATGATGATTTCAAAGGTGTTATTTCTTGGAAATCGTTAGTTTTAAAGTCGAAACATGATGGTTTCAAAGGTGTTATTTCTTGAAAATCGTTAGTCATGATGATTTTTCAAAGGTGTTATTTCTTGAAAATTGTTAGTTTTAAAGTCGAAACATGATGATTTCAAAGGTGTTATTTCTTGAAAATCGTTAGTTTTAAAGTCGAAACATGATGATTTCAAAGGTGTTATTTCTTGAAAATTGTTAGTTTTAAAGTCGAAACATGATGATTTCAAAGGTGTTATTTCTAGAAAATCAGACGATATCTTAAATATTTTTTTCTTTTTTGTTATCGTTGTCCAACGTCCCGCTTACAGAAGTGTCTGCATTCTCGGCTGGTGGGCTCCCTGTGGTGTGTACCAATGAATGTTTCAGGAAACAGTGACGCCTTCTGTTCCAATGAATATACGATAAGCCTTGATAGGTAAAATATTAAGACGATTACTGTCTTAAGGACGTTCGCGGGCAAAAAAACTATCCATGTTTTTTTCCTGAAACTTCGTATGGTGAAATAAGATCATTGTAGAAGCTAAATGAGCAAATAAAAAATGGGGGTCACCGATATCGCTATGGAGCCAGATTTCTTCAAAGTATACCCTTTTTCTGATCGAAAGTTACGTGCGTTAAATCCACGGAAAGTCGAGAATGACAGGTATTTTTTTGTAGAAAAACTAAACGGATTGCTAAAATTTTCATCAAATGGCTATCTAAGAGTTTATAGAACAAAATTATGTACAAAGATTTGTGAATATATAGAAACAACCTGTAGTTTTTGGCTCATATTTACAGTCACCACGTAGCCATCGACGACTCTTTCACGTGAAGGTAGGTTGAAGTTTTCATCTAAATTCGTGTTTTTATCAAAATCTAACCATGTTTTTTTCTTTAAATTTGGTACACGGGGAGCTTTTATGATTCTTTGTAAAATCACAAAATAAAAAATGGGGGTCACCGGTATCGTTCTCGAGATATTAGCCGATGAAAATCGTCTACGTAACATGCGTGACTGGCTGCCATCTTGGACGTGAGGAAAGAGGACTGGACCGAGATGATTTGAACCTTGATTTTATGCGCAGAAAAGATGCGCGTGAACAATGCGCGCGAACGTCCTTAAGGCGATGTACATCATCTGTTCTTTTTTTAACTAAGAAGTTTGAAATAGGAAAACATTGAATATTTTCTGAAAACAAAATTTTGGTATCAGTGCAGCTGCGCTAGATCTGATTGGCTGTGATGCGTGCAATATTCGGCAAAATCTACTCGTATATTTTCTGGTTATATTTTCTGAAAACAAAATTCTGGTATTGCAATTATCTGATTGGCTCGTATATATATCACATGATCTGAAATGGGAAAGCATGCGAAATGGTCTAATTACAGAGTAATGTGCTAGATGTTCAAAAGACTGAGATCACAACAGACTCGTAACATCTACCGCAACAGACGATAGTTTTACATATTACGTGACACTATCCAACCGGCTTTGACGTCGATATCACAGGCGCCCAATTCTATCTAAGTCTTGACTTATGTCACACAAAACGACCAGATAGAAGGTCAACGAAGCTCAGGTTGATCTGTATCTCTCATCAAATCTTCCAGATAAATGTTTTTTTCACATATTTCATCTTACTAGAAAGAGTTCTAAATCTTACCCCATGGAAATCATCATCGTATGATCATCTTAATACGAATAGAAACGCCATATCTCATCTTACTAGAAAGAGATCTAGATATGTACAGGTGGGACTGATCATCATCGAATGATCCTCTTAGGCGATCAGTTCTTCATGCAAAAATACAAACTATGGGATCTGATAGAAACCGCCATATTTTACCATCTCTGAAAGTGTCTTATAGGGAAGTATCCCACAGGAAAACAGTTTGCGAGATATGCATGATTAGAAAGTATTTTTATCATGTTTTTTTGATGAAACATAACGTTTAGTATAGATACCATTCCAGTTAGAATTTCAGTTTAGTTGAGATTAAATGTTACTACCCTATAAGTGGTTATTTACAGTGCGACTACGTATACACCAACCAAGGCCACCCAAGCAAATTTTGAATCAAATTTTCTAATCACATTTGTGACGCTGAATAACAGAATGATGTCGAATTCTACAATTTAAACTGTTTCTTGTTCACTCTTGATCATATACATACACATATAAAGTAAAATATATGCTTTTAAAGCGAAAATTTGAACATTTGTGCAGATTTTATTACATGCAGTTAAATACTCAATTGTGATTGGATAATTTGTATGAAAATTTGTTTAGGTGGCCTTGGTTGGTGTAGTCACACTGTAAGTGACTTACTGTTTTGTGCACAATGAAGTGTTTAGAATGGAACGGATGTGTCATTGATTATATGAGTGCGATATTGGTTTTTCGAGTGACATTCAGTTTAGTGTGCTTTTATAAGGGAAAAAAATACAATTTTAATCACTCTAGTTTGAGTATCGCGCGTCCGTCACAAAGGCAGCCAGTGCAGTGTTCAAGTAGTTTGCTAAGCTAGCCAATAGGAATCAAGCAAATTTGAATGCTAAAATCGGTACATCGCTGACCGTTGTTGTACATTGTACACTTGTACGCTTTGTTCACAGCGTTTGATATGCGTACAAGTGTAACATCTACAACAATTGTCAGCGATGTGCGATCGACGTGCTAAAGATAATGTACAGTTTTGCACCACTACTACAGGTACTGTTTGCAATAGGCGTGACGAATGTTTAGCTGACATTACTCGCTGTTGGAACGCCGACTTCTTCTCGGTAAATATTCACCAATAATCACTTCTCCAAGTGTTAAATACTAGCGGTTTTGCGAGTTATTAAAGGGAGATATCCGTTTGACCAGCTGATCGGTCTGTCATTGAAACAATTGGAAATCGCACTAAGATCGCTTTTGCCGCCATTTTGGATGTCATTACTTTTTAATTGTTAGTTTATGTACAGCTGATCCGTGGCTGCTTGTCGATGGAATACCCTCTGGCCTGCTTAAAACTACATTTATAAATGAACACTTTTATTGTATTTTATTAGATCATGAAGGAGTGACATATCGAGATAGATAGGAGAACAAAAATAACCTGTTTAATTCATGATTTCTTTAATTCGCGGCGTGTATCTATGGAACATCCTCTTCCTTCTTTAATCGTTTCCTTCCCTTCTTTCCTTTCCTTCCCTTCAGTTCCGCTTTCCTTTCCTTCTTCTTTCTCTCTTTCTTTTCTCTTTCTTTCTTTCTTTCTTTCTTCAAGTTCAAAACACTCCTTAATAATCTCTCTTAATTTTTTTTTTTTTTTTAATGACTTGTTTTTCATTCAGTATAATATTTCTCATTAATTATATATCTATTTAGTATAAAAGATAAACCGAAAAGGTGCATCTTGTACCCAAAATATAGGTCACAAAGAGCGGTGAGGGTCCTATATTTTGGGTACAAGATGCATCTTTTCGATTTATCTTTTATACTTTATTTCCTAAAACTGTCGGATGGACATGGTTTTTTGAATATATCTATTTCTAGAGAGAGTCAGCTTGACAGTACTTAATGCTGTAGGCTCTTTATAAATGTATATATTATTTATGAATATAATCGATTTCTCCCTTTCCTTTGTATATATTTCTCGCTGTTGTTTATTCTTATGCTCAAGCTATTTTTATTGAAGTAATATTTCGTATCGAAGAATATCCCTAAGGTACACAAGTCCGTTTAACAGTATTTAACACCGACTATATTACCCTAAACAAGTACATCACACTTTGTTGACAGATAGACCTGGCATTGTCCATTCATGTTTACCACAAGAGAATTAATGTTGGCACAGACGAAATTAGGTTTTATTCTCTGTCACTTACACACAAACGAGACTGTTAGGATGTTTTCTAGTCCTAAATTCATAGAACTGTCAGGTTGTGAGCTTAAGGCTTATTAGTCTTCGCGATTGAAGGCTGGGATATGGACAGGTCAATATATATATATGTATATTAGTTTATCAAGGATGCAAAAGAAGAGTTCGTGTCTATCTTTCTCTTCAATGCATGGATATGTGGTAAGTGATTTTTAACACTGACTGGGATTCTGAATGCTCATTTTAGGTTCGTAGTATTTAAGCCTGATAATTCGCTAGCGACGCAAGCATAGCGCAAGCTTATAAGACTTTGCGCAGGCACGATGAAAACATTTTGTTCATTCCGTGTTTGCTTGCGGCGATGGTGAAACATAGGCAATTCAATTTCAAATGTCCAAATGTGGGCAATATTTAGTGAAGATTTATTCACAGTTTATCCTTTAAAAAAAATATTTTTGTTATTTTTTATATTTCCACTAATTACAACAACAACAACAACAATAGTGATTTGTATATAATTTTCGAGAAGTTGTTTTTTTAGTCAGCCTAGGGAAACAGCGCTTTACACATCCTTTATTATTATTATTACTATTATTATTATCATCATTATTACTATCATTATTATTATTATTATTACTATCATTATTATTATTATTATTATTATTATATTATTATTATTATTATTATTATTATTATCATTATTATTATTATTATTATTATTATTATTATTACTATCATTATTATTATTATTATTATTATTATTATTATTATTATTATTATTATTATTATTATTATTATTATTATTATTACTATTATTATTATCATCATTATTACTATCATTATTATTATTATTATTACTATCATTATTATTATTATTATTATTATTATTATTATTATTATTATTATTATCATTATTATTATTATTATTATTATTATTATTATTATTACTATCATTATTATTATTATTATTATTATTATTATTATTATTATTATTATTATTATTATTATTATTATTATTACTATTATTATTATCATCATTATTACTATCATTATTATTATTATTATTACTATCATTATTATTATTATTACTATCTATTATATTATTATTATTATTATCATTATTATTATTATTATTATTATTATTACTATTATTATTATTGCTATTATTATTAGCATCATTATTACTATCATTATTATTATTATTATTTATTACTATTATTATTATTATTATCATTATTATTATTACTATTATTGTTATTATTATTATTACTATTATTATTATTATTATTATTACTATTATTATCATCATCATTATTACTATATCATTATTATTATTATTATTACTATCATTATTATCATTATTTATTATCATTATTATTATTATTATTATTATTATTATTACTATTATTATTATTGCTATTAATATTAGCATCATTATTACTATCATTATTATTATTATTATTATTATTACTATTATTATTATTATTATTATCATTATTATTATTACTATTATTATTATTATTATTATTATTATTATTATTATTATTATTATTATTATTATTATTATTATTATTATTATTATTATTATTATTATTATTATTATTATTATTATTATTATCATTATTATTTCGACGCTTACCCGTCCCTAACGTCATTATTAAGTCAAACTAAAAATGAAAACGATAACAATATATACAGTATGTGGTTCTAATTGTGAACACTGTTCAGTTAATGTGTACCCTGGTTACCAGATGCTATTATTTTTTCTCTCTCGAGCTGTAGGAACTCTCGTAGAGTTTAGAGAGAGATAAAATAATAGTCTCTGCTACCCAGGGTACACATTAACTGAACAGTGTTCACAATTAGAACCGTTCACAATTAGAACCACATACTGTAAGGGAAATAACACGAAAAAAATGTAGTTACAATTGTCTTTAACTCTTCTTCGAAATGTAGTCGATTTTAACTAGTTTTACTAAGCAAAATTTCTTAATAGATTTTAAGATTTTATTAGCGTTAAATTTTAGCATCAAAGTATATTCAAATATCTACGTATTATTATTATTATTGTTGTTGTTTTATTATTATTAATATTATAATAATATTATTATTGTTATTATTATTATTGTTATTATTATTATTATATTGTTATTATTATTATTATTATTATTATTATTATTATTATTGTTATTATTATTATTAATATTATTATTATATTGTTATTATTATTATTAATATTATTATTGTTATTATTATTATTATTATTATTATTATTATTATTATTATTATTATTATTATTATTATTATTATTATTATTATTATTATTATTATTATTACTATTGTTATTATTATTATTATTTCCGAAAACCGTGCGCTGAGTCTTTTGCTTGTTTTTTTAATTCTCGTTCGTCCTATTTGCAACCATTCCTAAGGCGTAGCGGCATGGATACTAAACAACTTCCAGTTATTAATGAAGCTTAAAAGTGCATCCACAACATGGCCGCCAGTACAACCATCAACATGATTATATCGAGTCATATCGTTACTAGTTTTTACCGGTTTGTTAGTATAAAACTTATTGAACATCATGGCGCCTGTAGAAATACCGTCTGAAATAAAGTTTTGCATTGAATTGAAGTGAAGTTTAAGTAGTTTACAGGGAAGGTGTGAATGGTGCAGGGTTCGGTTGATATTATTAGGTCAATTAGGTAGTCCATAGTGTCAGTATTACTAGATAAATAAGATTTAAAGCTTTTTAAAGGTATAGAATGGAGAATGGCAAAAATATAGTCATAGCTAATTAGATGCCCTATTTGTTTTTCATTTTTATTTTTATTTTATTCTTATCTATAAAACTCGACATCATTATAATATAACGTAGCAAAGGAGGTTAGATATAATGAGGCTTATTTCACATTCATGAAAGACATGCAGAAAAATAGTAATAAAAGTAAAAAAAAAGGCATAAAATAGCTTGATATCAATAGACGTCACTTCCGGTCTCGTCGTGAGGAATTTTCATCAGCTGAATTTACACCTTTTCAATAGAGTACTCTCTGCTTGATACATGTAGCACTTGATATCAATAGACGTCACTTCCGGTCTCGTCATGAGGAATTTTCATCAGCTGAATTTACACCTTTTCAATAGAGTACTCTCTGCTTGATACATGTAGCACATGGAGGGAAGTGTTTGCCCCTCAGTGAAGGTAAATAATGAGATTCAAGAATTAACAGTTGATTGATTATCAAACCATTATGCGATAGCATCGATGATAGTTCGTGCATAAAGCCATACAAATATCATATTAATAAAATAAATATAATATTAATAATAATAATAATAACAATAATAAAAAATCATAATATAAATATAATAAATGTAAATATAATATTAATAAATATATAAATAATAAATATAAATAATAATAATAATAGTAGTAATAATAATAATAATAATAATAACAATAATAAAAAAATCATAATATAAATATAATAAATGTAAATATAATATTAATAAATATATAAATAATAAATGTAAATAATAATAATAATAATAATAATAGTAGTAATAATAAAAATAATAATAATAATAATATAATGTAATGATGTAATAATAATAATAATAATAATATAACGTCGGGGTTTTATCGTTTATATTTACTTGACCAAATAATACTAATATAAATATTACAATTTCATAATATCATAATTTTAGATATATTTATGTCAAAGCTAGTTTACAGATTTTGTGCAAAATATCGCTCCATCGGATAATGAACTTTGATCAATACGTACAAGTCCTTATCTTTTTCTCTTTCTTCCCTGAGTATTTGCGTTGGATGTACTCAATATATTACGGTTATACGATGGACATCAGCAAGATTGCCAATATGAAATACAATGGCAGTTCTTTTTGTCTCTACTGAATAGATATGCTGATATCAAGGATTCGCGGTCTTTTTCTGTATTGTCTTTGGGGTTTTTTCGTGAAAAGTTAAGTTTTAATTGTTCTTTTATTTCTTTATCGTTTCTGTAGATAGATCTACCGAGTTAGCCTTCGACTAAAGAAGGGGTGTCGAATGATCCCCGCAAAAAGGCTGAGTCTCGCAAAATTTCGGTCGAATTTTGAGGGTCTCGAAGTCTCGTTTTTTCGCAAAAAGCCGTCTCCGATTCTCGAATTTTGAAAACAAAGGAAATCGGTGAAAAAGCGTCTCGGGCTCGCAAAATATGCCTTGTCTTGGAGTCTCGCAAAGTCTCGCCTTGACCATTCGATACCCCTTAAAGACAGGTTCTCACGTTTCCGCATCCAATGTTATATTATTTACCATATATTATTCATTTTTCATGAGTTTGAGCAGGATTAATACAGGATTAATAATAGTGATCACCAACAATCATCCAAAATGCTACGTTCTCGATTTTGTTTTACTAAGAGGAGTTCAATTACCCCTAGTGCATTTAAAAATAAATAACCGCAGTGAAAATGACACCAATTTCCATGAATTTTATTAATTGGTAATCACATTTTTTGCTCGTGTAATTTAGGATTAATTAAAATTCGTGTGTAATTGAAATCGCTCGACCGGGCTCACGCAATTTCAATTTTTTTGAAATGAATACACTCCGGCGTTCAAATTATTAATAATCCCAAATTGTTCACAAAAGCATATGATTTCTTATACCAATTCACTGACTGCGTGGCTCAAATGTATTTTTCTTTGCTAAATTTTCGATAAGGAATCGAACTCTAAAAGGTTAGGTAGAAAAAGGCGTGTGAGATGTTTCAAATCTGAGCCGGCGATTGAAACATCAGTCCGAAATTCTAGACTTCTGGCAGCTGCAGAACTGCTTTTCAACTCGGTAAATTACCCAACTGTGAGAAAGAAAATTGAAAGAGACGTCATTCTACAGTCAATGTCCAATTAATACTGGCAGGCGAATCATCGCGTGGACCGAGTTTAGATTGAATTTCAAAGCATTGTGACTTGAGTGGATGGAAACTTTTACAAAGATGCCTGCTTCGATTTCAATTTCGGGCTTTTACTTTAAAACTGGAAATGATAAAGAAACGCAGTTCACAATCGTTAAAGTCGCGGTCTTTGGCGCTGACTGTGAATCAGTTGCAAATCGTATGAGTCCCGCCGTTATCATCTTAATTCAAAACTAATTCTGCCAGCTCTGTTAAATTGCCGCTAGAGGACAAAACCGCTAAAGGCAAAGTCAATACTCGGGCCCTTTGATTAACATCAACAACAGAATCTCGTCAGTTTACCGTCGGATTTCACCCGCGTTATAGATACGCGTTTTTTGGTTGGCGACCATTACCTGGGTTCTTTCTTGAGTTGTTAACAGATTCTACGGCAATTATCTCTCTGGTTCATAGGTAAGCCTTGGTTTGGGGTTAATGAACACTATTGGAAAATATCAACATTGATAAGTATTGTAAAGTTTGCGCCGCGACGTTCAAGAATTCATATTATGATCAGTGGCTGTACCAGCTATTGCAACACTGAGCATCACCTCGCACTACTAGATGCCAAGGTACACGTAAAGTAATCGCATAGTCTGTGTACGTTGCCTGGGATTAAGATTTGGCTTAAAAAGATGAAGAAAAAACACTTACCACAGAGAGTGCGGAGATAATGACACGAGGGATCTATTGTGTGTTGTATTAAAGGGTCCCGATATAAACTACTAACGCATTCCAACGATATACATATACATTTAATTGTCTTTGAAGAAACAGAGTACCGTTTCTCAGCATGTCGTTTGAGTTCTATATCAACCGTTTGTGGTCGGCTTTTTGCAATCAAAATCATGGTGTGTTGAGACGAAGAGTGTTGCCATGGGAACTACATGGTCCCATTAGTTGTTTGATTTGATCTTCAATTCAGATTTCAAAGGTAAAAAAGGCGATATCTTATGAATCGCATAGATTTGTAAAAGATCCTTATTTAATACACTGTTGACCGTTCCTCTACGCTAAGCAATCCAGCACTAAGCTATAAATATCCACTACAATCATTGAGAAACACTGATTCCTCGGTCGGGTAGCACCGACAAGTTATGCACCAGCCATACTCTATATGCGCCTTTTCATTGGTCAATCGTTTTCCTAATTCATGCATTAACACTCGCTAATCCTTTACACTCACTCTTTAATACTCGGACGAAGGGCTATGGCTCAAAACGTCAGTAAAGTTAAGTACTCTTTTTTACGGTGTTCTAGATTCCCTTCACTAGAGTGATTGCAACAAACCCGTGAAATAAAAATTAGATGTTAGTGTGTAATAGTCAAATAGTCACGAAAGAAAACAATGGAAATAAAGTCTACTAGTGTCTATTAGTCTACTAACTATTTCACGGGTTTAGAGTGATTCCCGATAAACCTGGGCATTACTAGAGTTATTCCGCATAAGAACACTAAATATGCAAATGTACACTTTTAGACCGTAGGCATGCAAATTATAGTTGATAATGTGAAAAAGCGTGCAGCTTTCATTAACAGCTCCATTGTGCAAGATCTCACAACTCATGAAGTTCGAAAGCGCGTATTCAAGCCGTGTTTGATTGTTTATTTGGTTTTTAGCTCCCCTCTCCGGGGGGGGGGGGGGGGGGGGGGGGGGAGGGTACTCTGCCATTTTTTGGGAGGGGTGTGCCGCCATGATCCTAAAAACCTTACCCTATCCCACGGAAAATTTTCGTGCCCTATCCCAGACCTAAGCTTGAAAATCAATACCCTAAGGCAGTCTAAAATTGAAAGTTCGTGACCAATTTGAAGCTAAGAATTGTTATTTTGCCCCCTGTATAAGCTATCGCTAGAAACGTCGGCTGCTATTCACTTTCTACGCCGGGCTATTCATGTCTACTGCTATCGCGTATCGTTATTTCAATTCTGTGTATCATGTAATAGACTAAACAAGACAGCACTGATATATTACTTGAAGAAAATATTGATTGGACACCGATTTCTTTCGATGGCTCTAAAACTCATCTAGTTTTTTGTCAAGTTTCTGCAAAACATTGTTCATTACGATATGGATTATTCTTGTCCAATTCTCTTCCGTTCTTGAGTTCACGCTTCTAACTATTTAGAGAACCGCACAGATGGATCGCGAAGAATTACGTATGTGCCTCCTATGCATTATGGTTTTAACCGAAGCAATTCGTGCACTAACACTGGTACCACCACCTGTAGCTATCATGGGGCCCATTGAGATATGCCAACGAATACCCATGCTGTTGAATGTCTTGCATCAGTTCATGTGCTTAATCACTTCTTTAGCTCCTCCAAGTGTAGCAGAATTAACACTTAGAGATAGACTATTTTATGATTTTCATGGTCATAATTTTTATGGGAGAGACCTGTTTACCCTTATCTGCCAACAGCGGTACCTCTTCTGGCTAAATACAGGTGAAACTCCAGAAACGTTTTTGGATATTGTTTGTCGAGCTGCCCCACGATTTTTCACGATAACAAGATGTGGCAATCAAAGGCAACGAGTTAAAAGATTTAAGCTTAACATAGTCAACAGAGTTCTACTTGTTTTTATATGGCTTCGGAAGTACCCGCACATAGACACTCTTGCATTAATGTTCGACATCAGTCCTCAGACTGTTTCTGCTCTACTCTATCAGGGAATTAATGTCCTCTGGCACCATCTTCACTCAGAAGTGACCTGGCCAAGTATTTAGAGAATGGAATGCGCAATACTTGGCCAAAGTTTCCTAACGCTGTTGGCTGCATAGATGTAACACCACACGAAATTCAAATCCCGTCGACTGAACCACAACGTGAATTTTACAGCGGACACCGACATTTTCACCTCTTAAATACACAGATGATTTGCGATAACAGAGGTCATATTCGGTTTTTTACAAGCAGGAATTTTAGGGAGTACTCATGACTCTCAAAGCTTTCGTTTAATGGTGCCGCTCGGACCTGGCCGAGCACTCGACGTACCCCCGGGTGTGTTTATCTTAGCCGATATGGGCTACCCAGATACACCACCCCTGCTTACCCCGTTCAGACAAGTGCAAATAAGGAGATTAGGAAACTACAGAGCAAGGAGATTGGCTAGAAAATTTAATATTGAACACTCCCGCAAACGTGTACAAATCAAACATATATTTAAACATCTAAAGGACTACAAATGTACAACTGGAATATGGCGCCATCCCAGATGGCTGCTTCCCACTGTGATAGAACTATGTACATTTTTGACCGAGCGCAGAATTGCTTTGTTTGAGCAATTGTGATTTCTATCCATTTTCACATGTGATTTCTATCAAATATTTTCCCATATAGCCTAAAAAGTCGGGATTCCACTGTATATATATTATAAATCAAATAAACAATCAAACACGGCTTGAATACGCGCTTTCGAACTTCATGAGTTGTGAGATCTTGCACAATGGAACTGTTAATGAAAGCTGCACGCTTTTTTACATTATCAACTATAATTTGCATGCCTACGGTCTAAAAGTGACATTTGCATATTTAGTGTTCTTATGCGGAATAACTCTACTAACTACACCAATACACACTAGACTATTAGACACTCACGCTTTTGTTTTCTTTTGTTCCTTTGCATATAATAAACACTGCCAGCTAATTCAGTAGTAGTGCCCAGGTTTATTGCAATCACTCTAACCAGTACATACCAGTTAGTGCGTACTCTCCATTGCAGTTGAACAATCTCTAAATTTCTCAAATCTTTTATGTTATGAACGCAGTACTAGCTTATATGAGAAAGTACTTATTGTCGTTACAGCTCGTCCAGTTTCTAATATGAAACATTGTCTTGTGAATCAGCTAAATTGCAACTCCAGTCATTGTAATAAATTAGTTTTAAAAAGAGTCTCAGTTTAGAAGCCAAAACCAGGCCAAACCAACATATTTTATGTAATCAATAATTCGGGCCAAAAAACGTTGTTTATAAATATGAAACAAATGTATCTTGGAATGCACTTTATACCCACACTCTATGCATTATTCAGTCTCCATAAGACAACCGTTTTTGCGATAGCTTTATTCGAATAAAAAGTAGCGAACTTCAGATCCGACTACGAGTACGAGTACGAGTTTTGAGCGCGCGAAGTTTGGCACTAGCATTTTATAAAGTACAGTCAACTCTCTCGTAAGCGGACACCCTCGGGAATTGAAAAAAGTGTCCGTTAGTAGAGCTGTCCGCTTACGAGAACTATTCCCGTAAGCAGACACCAAAGACAAATAGGGTGGATGTCCGCTTACGGGAGAGTTAATTAGCGGGTGTTAATTATGATTTACTCGGTAGAGAAAAATAGCAACTGAAGATATAAAGCGAAACTCTTTATTGATGTCAAATGTTAAAACTCGAAAAAACAACAGAAATACTGTAAGGCATAACTATAGCTATTGCAAATTAAAGACAAATTTCATTGCCGAAAGACAATTATTATATGGTGTGTCCGTTTACGAGAGAGCGTAAACAAAAGAAAAATCCAATTTTCATTTACAAAAGTGTCCGCGTCCGCTTACGAGAGAGTGTCCGCTTACGGGAATGTGTAAATACAGAGTTTGACTGGGAGGTAAAACGGGGATTTGAAAAGGTGTCCGTAAGTAGAGCTGTCCGCTTACGAGAGTGTCCGTTAGCGGAGAGTTGACTGTCGTTGTAAAGTCGTGTTGTCACGTGACAGATCGAACCAATCAGATAACCAAATCTACACGATTAGTTTTAGACCATATGTTCTTGATATCAGTATAATTACACTATAATTTTTGTTTTTGAGATTCTTAGAACTTCTAATAATAGATAGGTTGTTGTAGTGTGACGGATCGAGCCAATCAGGTAGCAGAGTTATAGCTTTTCTCTCATCCCCTTCCTCGCCCCTCCTTTCACGTGCTATTTCTGTAGATGACGTAATATGCCCAATACAGCCAATTTTTAGGAAAAAGATTTTTTGAGATTCTTTAATTAGAACTTCTGGGAATATATATATATATGTACTTCAGAATCATGTGACGGATCGAGCGAATCGATACTGTATGTCCACATTTCTTTTGACTCGTTTTGATTGAAGACGAACAAATAATTACATCTTTGAACTCAATTCTTTCCTTTTTCCCGCTTTCCCCGCGATTTCTGCAATCAGAGTCCATGCAGGAGCCAAATATAGCAGCGCGCGCGTGACAATCCAGCTTATCGAAATCACGTGACCCTATAGGTTAACTTACTGACGTCATGTACTGTGTGTTCAGTTTAGTATAAATTCGCTGTGGTCGAAGAAACATAGCATATCCACTCATCCGATTTGTTCTTGATTCCAGTAAGCTGTAGATATTGATCTCTCAAGTATTCATCCGAGGTCTTGGTTGCGGTAAAAGTCAGGTAATACTTTTGATTCTATATTTCCGCGAGTTGTGCAACCGAGCCAAGTCAGAAGTCTTCAGAGTTTTGTGAACTAGTAATGCTAGTACTCGTATGAGTACTAAATTCCTGATTTGGACGGTGTTGGTGTAGTTAAATCTTGGAAGGAAAATTGCGCCATAACATTGGTGAGTTTTGAAATCCTCTGGTTCTTCATTAAATATCTGAGTTAATTATTGCCCGTTAACTTATTTCTCTGGCTCCTGCTTGTCTGACGTGCTATATACAATTGAACAATACTACTCCTTGAACAAATTATACAAGAACTCAAATCTTGGCTCAGAACTTTACGCCAAAAGATATGTCGAGAAGTACTTAATTAAGATATCCTGTGTTCGCCCAGGAATGTTTTTACACTGTCATGGTATCGTTCACGCTTCAATTTTTTGTCAAGGAATTTTGTCAGCACTTTACTTTGTTGTACGTCCGTCGGTCAAGCTGACCTGGAGAATGACTCCTTTCAATTCTGTGTCAACAACTTTTGGTGTAATGTTCGCAGGAAATAGAACTAGGAAATACAGTATTGCCAAATCTTTCTGACTTTGTCGTCATCGTATTCCAGTAAATATAATTTCAGGGTTAGTTTTTTTCAAGTCTAGTTGAACTGAGCGTTCATAGGTTATCAGAGTTTATCAGCCAATATGTGTTTTTAGTTCTGTATTAAATTCAAGGACAATTTCTTTGTGACATTACTGTATTATTGTGCCTCTGGATAGCCTTGCCCCGGATGATGCGAACAAATCCAAATTCGGAGAATACGCTAAAGTCCATAATATCTTTCATATTAAATTTGGCTTAAATATGCTCATGTTTTATGATTCAAGGTAAGCTTTTGAGTTCAATTGAATTTGAAATTTAATTAACTTTGATCAAATCTAAGCCAGTCGTTTACTAGACTACTGTTTGAATATGTATACTCATTCTCCAACGTTTTTGTTTGGAAAACGTGGCAAGCATTCAATGTTGCCAAGGAGATGTTTTATGGAGGACTTGAAAACGATAATAGCATGTTCTCCTTGCCGTGTAGTGCGAGAAATGTACATGGATAGAGTGGATGCCGCAAGTATACAGTTAGGTCTTGATCTACTTTGTCTGGCTGTTCTGTCCTTCAACACGTTTACAGTAGTTGAAATGTTTAAAATAAGAATTTTAACAACATTTTTTTTCTCTAATGAATCCAAGTATGGAGGAACTGCAGTCATATTAAGAGCAATTCGCAAATTTGTTTTGCCGCGGAGTCATTGTAGTGTCGAGCCATATAGCGAAAAATCGTTTTACACCCACATCAGTTTCCTTTACATAACTCAGTTTGTAAGAAGACAAAATAATTAGGGATCCATACTTATGAATATTGAGCATTGCCAGGGCATATTGGATATTTTTGTAATTCAGCTAGCGGATCAACAATTCGCCCCTGCACAGGGGGGAGGTGGGGTTGTGACTCTCATGTGATCGTTGACACTATGGCCTTTCGATGAAATGCCCGACTTCTAAACCAAACAGTATAAAGCCGAATCTACACGAGCAAATTTTCCTTGACAAATTTTCCTTGACAAGGAAGACTTGCTCGTGTAGACGACAAAAACATCACTAATTTTTCCTTGTCAAGGAAAACTTGCTCGTGTAGATGACAAAGAATTGTCAATTTTTCCTTGTCAAGGAAAACTTGTCAAGGAAAACTTGTTCGTGTAGATGCGGCTTAACATATTTTAGGAATCTGTATTCATTTATACGCTTCTGAATTCAGTATAGTATTGTTCGCTCCGTATAAGTTGGTATAAGTACTCGCACTAATCTCGCCTATGTTACTCTGATAATGATGTCTCCCACGGGACATCGAAATGAAGAGATGCAACATTTTTATTGTTAACCTTTCCATTCACATTTCCAAATAAAAGAGAAATGAAACAATTTAAGTGAATGAAACTACAAGTCAAGGCAAAAATCTACTTTTCTATTAATCCAGATGCTTTTCTGATTCACGCTATTGACTTTAGATGTCACTGCAGTCACGCAGAGTCTGATGTGCGATAAGATCTTAATTCCTTGAACTCATCACCAATTTGTCACGATTCGTCAGAAGAACACTTGAACAATCGCACGAAGACGCGACGAGACGTGTTAATTCGAATTCGGTCATATTTTCATTTCAAAAGAAAAAAGAATGTTCATCTACAAGCTGTAATACTTATGGTAGAAGGGGTTGAGTAAAATAGAACCTGTAAGTTTTCATTTCTTTTTCTTTACGAATTCAACCACGTAGTTAAGTTTATGTAGTCTATCTTTCGTACGTATCTGTTATGATTATACTTAGATATTTGAGACTTTATGTACAAGAATATTCATGTATTGTATTTACTTTCTGAGTGTTCAAAGGTTATACATTCCCTTCGTACGTAAACTCGTACGTAATCTTGTACGTAATCTCTTGCGTAAACTCATACGTAAAATAGTGCGTAAACTCGTACGTAAACTCGTGCGTAAACTCGTGTGTAAACTCGTACTTAAACTTGTACGTAAACTCTTGCGTAAATTCATACGTAAAATGGTGCGTAAACTCGTACGTAAAATCGTGCGTAGACTCGTGTGTAAACTCGTACTTAAACTTGTACGTAAAATCGTACGTAAACTCGTGCGTAAACTCGCACTTAAACTCGTACCTAAACTCGTACGTAAAATCGTGCGTAAACTCGTACGTAAAATCGTGCGTAAAATCGAATACGTAGCAACTTATAGTTATCTCATTTTCTAAATAACTAAACGGCTCTTTGGATCGGCTTTGTACGCCCGATTCTTGTGATTCTGAATGACATTAAATCCAAAAGCCCTTGAAGCCTTCATTTCCATATAACATGGACACGCGGTCGATATTGATAATTAATGGTATTTTTAATAATCAATTTTGTTTTGGAGACTGGTGTTCTCGAGGCGCAGTAGGGCGTAGAATTTTGCTATGATTCTACTAGACTGAGATTAATAGGTCAGTTTCTGCGCTCAAAATATTATCACGTATTTTTGTTGCGATATGAGTGGGATCCTAGCTGTCCATCATACGACTAATTACTATTCTTTGTTTGTTTTGCTTCTAGGGAATCAGGATTTGGGTGAGTTTTGTTTACTGATACACATCACAGCGAAGACAAATCCGACTTCCCTCGACATCTAAGAGACTTAAACCAAACCAGTTGGTCACCTTTGTACGAGAACCAAGACCTATCGGAACTGCCGGGGGATCAAAAGCAGCATTCCAGAAGTGTCGATGGTTGAGACATCCCTATCTGAATTGTGTATACAACTCTAAAAGCACTCGGTATTGTCATCTTTGTTCCTTGACAACGTCGTCTCAAAATATTTGAGAAGAAAACATTTACAACAAACAGAACTGAAGTAAATCGGATTCAGGGCAGGGACAGTTTCTTCGTCTCAAGTGATCATCTGAGTGAAGTCCGTTTCGGCTGAGGAATTCATTCAGAGGTTTGTGGAGGTATTTCTTGACGTTTATACTCTGAGCAAACATACTTCTGTTGTTTGTCAGCCATGAGCTTCACAAATGTATCGTCCAACGTGACAGCCAATCCAAATGTGTATTCCAAGGAGCAGGCCTGCGCGGCACCGATACAATTCGAGAACATATTCCACACCGCGTTCTTGATTCTGATACTTGTGGTTACGTTCGCTGGAAATGTCCTTGTTATCCTTGCCGTGATTTTCTTTCGTCGTCTTCGCTCAATCACCAATTATTTTGTGGTTTCCCTCGCTGTCAGCGATCTGTTTGTTGCTGTGTTTTCTCTACCATTCAGGATTGACCAATCCGTGCACAACGCCCAGTGGTGTCTAGGCAGAGAGGCGTGCATTACTTGGATCATAGTGGATACTACGTGCAGCTTTGCGTCGATATGGAACTTAGCAGTGATCTCTATTGATCGTTATATAGCGATAACCCACCCATTTCGGTACCATTCGCTCATCACAACTACAGTGGGCTATGGATTGATATGTTTCGTATGGGGCTTTTCGTTCTTTTTAGCCCTCATGAGCTTAATCAACTGGACGGATTTCGGTCTTCCGCACATACTCATTGTGGGTGAATGCCAGAATTATGACCCTGTATTCTACACTGCATCTGCAGCCATGTCGTTTTACCTGCCACTTTCCATAATTCTGGTCATGTATGGCTTCGTCTTCAGAGTCGCTCTAAACCAGGCAAGGGCCATGGCGGCGCTGCAAATCGACGCCAAGCGGCACGGCGGTCGACGCAGTTCCATCAATTTGATTCGAGAAGTGAAAGCAGCCAAGACTCTGGCTATTGTTGTCGGGTGTTTTGTGGTGTGCTGGTTCCCGTTTTCTGTATTGATCCATATCAATCTATGGAAAAGGGAGCTACTCGATCCACCGGCATTGACCAGAAGTGAGTTAGTTGGCCTAAGTCTGACATTTGTCTACGTTCTACCTGCCATCAACTCGACTATGAATCCCATCATCTACGCACTGTTCAACCGCGATTTCCGGAGCGCCTTTTGGAAACTTACAAAGCGCTTAACTGGGAGGCGGCTCGGAGCTGTAGGATTCGGTGGAGAAGGTACAGTCATGGACTCGACCAATACTGTTCATCATAATAGCAATGGTCCAGCACGAGGTATACGCTTTAAGGGCCACGAGAGTGAAAGCTCCGAGACTCCTCTCCCAACCTTTACCATTCGAGACCACAAGTCTTATAATAACGATGCGTACAATGAACAATCAAAGACTACAGACAATAATTTGAATATTACTCACGATACACGCTCGCTGGAAACGACATTAGATGACGACAAAAAAGCTAAGGAGGATTGCACTGATGCTTCTGGACATAACGGGTGCGTCAACAACGACGTAGGGGGGGTACCCAAAGTAGACATGTCCGTCAAGCTGCCACCGTTAGAGAGAAACTCGTCCACGCATGATTCGGTAGAAAGTAATGGCAGTACGACACCAAAAATTGTCAGACCTTATACACTACCTCCGATTGAACTCAATAACTCTAATCATGACGGCGCGGACCCCGTGTCTGTAGAACAAACAGCTAAAAAGCTTGACAATTCAGTGTCATCGAACCTTGACAACGAAAGCGAAGTACCTGAACGAAATTCAGATAATTCTGAGCATAGAGTGGAGAACGATAGTCCTGTTATTGTATGAGTGTGGGGGTGCAAACCTCCAAATTCATGCCAGAGTTTTTATCCCCACCCCTCCTTCGTCCAAGCACTTCTAAGAAACTGATCATGTCCCAACGTAAAAATAACACGAGGTTAATATTCTGACTGCTTTTTTCTATTCCTATCGAAGATATTTACAATACTTATTGCTATACTGTATATGTTTGCCTGGGAAATGTACAAATGGCTTGAGTTTTAAACAGCGCTTTCGTATATAAAAAAAGATTTCCTGATTAGAAAATCCATCAAGTACTATAAAATCATTTTATATGTTAAATAGTGCCTGTTAAATATCAGATATGAATCTAGAATTCGCGCACCGGACACACCCCGAGATTATATCGGGATAAGTTAAACCGTGTTTCACAAGCCACGCAAGCATGAGAACTAATTGTGTCATGTGAAAACAGGCCCGACGCAAGCATAAACGCAAGCATAAGAAATTGAAAAGTTTTGATCCTTGTCCATATGCTTGCTTGTTTTATTCTTGTGAGTTCGTCGCTGGTAAAACAGGCTCAGTTACCGAGGAGGCAGCGCGTGTAATCTGCTGAAGATGTAGGGTTTTCAACTACCATTCGCAAGATTAGCCATCGCAAAGTATGAAGGCATTTGCCTTGTCGTAATCGTAGTAGTAGAGTGGGGAAGTTACGGTACCGTACCGTATTGAAAGAGTTTGATTGGACGAGATGCATCTGCACGCTTTTTGATTGGTTCAGAAAGGAAGCCATTTGAGTGTCACGGTGCCGTAGGTTTCCCACTCGTACGAAAATAACTCTATCTGTTCAGTAATCGTAAGGTGGGGGTTGAAGGTATGATGTAATTGTCTGTGGATTTTGCTGGTTTTGTGTAATATTAAACTGCAGTTTATAGTCAAAAACGTTCTGTTTTAAGCTACGCTTTGTTTCTTGGTTTAATAAGTCGACAAGTATAGGATCCAAGTATAGTGATTCGTTAATTAGCTTACGTTTACGTGCGACAAACTCGCGTCAATGTGCGTTAGGATATTACGCTATCTCGGGTTAGCTTCGGGAAAGCTTCGGGTTAAGTTTACATTATGTTTGCGCCAATAACCGTGCGCTGGACCGCATGGATATTTAACGATGTTATATATGTATGTAAAATGTATGTTGAAATGTAGTACCAATGCTTGAGGTCTTCTGTAAATACACTAAGCTTACTCGCCGCAGTGTATGGTTTAAGTTTTTCCTAGTTTTAGCAGCATGTGCAAAGGTAGCATTGTGTACATAATAATAATAATAATCTTTATTTATATAGCGTTATTTCTTCTAAAAAACCAATAGCGCTTAACAATATTACTAATAATAAAATATATGAAACTAATATCTATAAAATATAAAATTAAATGTACAAAAATATGTATAAAAATTATTAAAATAAATAAGAATTGATATGGTTAACTAACTATCAATTTAATTTCTATATAGTAGACAACAGTAAAAAACTAATGTAAATGTTAAAATGAACGTTTAAAGAAATGTCTTTACTCCAGCCTTATAAGTATTCAATGACTCTGAGCTTCTTATAATGTCAGGCAGTTGATTCCACAATATAGGCGCGATTACTGAAAATGCTCGTCTTCCATAAGATTCTAAGCGATACCTAGGAACCACTAGGAGTCCTTTGTTAGTTGAACGAAGAGATCTGTTGGGTGAGTATTTAGTTAGAATGCGTCTCTTAGATATGTAGGTCCAATGTCGTGATAAGCTTTAAAGGTTAAGATTTTAAATTCTATTCTTGCGGCAACAGGCAGCCAGTGCAGATCCTTTAGTATAGGTGTGATATGTACAACAGAGCAGGGATTGCCAGCACTTTTGCCTTGTTGTAGTTTACTGAAGAGGATATTTTTTACGAACGCGCGCGTATTGAGCGCCAAAAACCCATAGGCTGGAAAATACGTTTTGTACAAGGCTAAAACTGCTTTAGTAAAGAGTTCAAGTTGTTTGTGATGGTTGTGGACCGGTAAAAGTGATACTCAATTGCTGATGTTTGCCCCTGAATTACCTCAATTAAATATCAAACAAAAAGCAGGACAATGGCTTTGTACAACGTTAAAACAGCTTTATTAACTTTTACTTTGTTTTTAATAGTTAGTGCTTAGTTAAAATAAAAGAGTGTTAATCCAAAGCGAAAATCGAAAGTCAAACTGTTCAAAAGGGCTCGTTTTTGGCGCTTTTGACGGATATTACGCGATGTTGAAATAAATATCCTCTTAATAGCTATTTACATGTAAGTAAGTAAGTAAGTAAGACTTTATTTAAAGAGGGTAACACGTTCTGTTACTACAGATATAGGGAAAAGTACAACAGAGCATGGATTGCCAGCACTTTTGCCCTGTTCTAGTAAGCTATTGTTCTGTTACCACAGATAGCGAAAGTAAGCTAGTTCAAACAGACATCGATGAAAGACACTGATACTAAATAAACTAATCATAAAATGGAAGATTGATAATGTAATTAATTATCCTGATGATAAAGTTGTTTATTTGAAAGTAATAGTCTGATATTTGACAAATAAATGGAAATATCATCTGCTAATTAGAGGTCATCTTACCAAAGATCTCTGATCGGTAAATAAAAACTGGAGAGCATGTATAAACCGGTTTAACTGGACGGCGTATGCGTATCATAATTATTAAAAAATTGTGGAAATATGTCGCGATCACCGATCGATGACTAGTTGGAAAAAGATCGGGTACATCGTCGCTGATTGACTAGTTCCGTTCTTACTTACTTACGGACGGACTTAGTTAAGGCCTGGGTCAGGAGCAAAAAACCAAAAAATACGTTTTTTTGACATTTAAACGTGGCGACTAGAGGTAACTAGACGAAACTTGGCACAATGATAGAAGATGTTAGGACAATTATACTTAACTTCATTTTAAGGGTTAGAGTGATCACGTGACCACGTGATGTCATTAGTTATTGATACAAAATTCGTTTTATTCTCCGCTCACGAGTTTTATTTACAAATACAAGCTGATGTATCTATCTTACTTCAATTACCGAGTTGTACGAATCACTGCATAGAGATTGGGATTTTCTTTAACACTTAAGGATATATTTGCTAAAACAGGTCACGTGACCTGAACTTTTAAACAATTTTCCTTAATATTTCTTTTACCAACATAACAGTACAAGATCTCTATACAGCATGTTATTCAGCTCTATTTGAAGCATTGATTTTGATATTAAATTTTTTGCCACTTACAAAACTCGAAAGCGGATCCACGAATTAGTGTTTTTCTGGATTATGACGTCATAGATCACGTGACCACCACAAAAAGCAAGCCAAAATTTTAAGGATGTCAAAACTAACAAAATATATAAATATGACTTGAAAATGTATTTCCATAGTCAAGCAATTCTTCATTCTGTCCTCAAGGTCAAACAAGGTCAAACCCATGCCTTAACTACCTTGAGTAGACTTTAATACACACGCTCGATGACATAGTGGCTACTCTTCTTACGAAGAGGGATAACTCTTCTACGAAGAGGATAGCGACAAAATGGAAGAAAACGTTTGCTTATAGTGTAGAAAATACAACTGAATTCACTTTTTAATGTATTTGCCGCAGCAGCTAAAAGAGACAACTACCAAATTTGGCTACATAAATATGTCGCAAGATCTCCTCCCTTAGGCTCAGTGTAGCAATTCTGGTCGTAGATGGGTTCTTTTTCGTAGCTCCCAAGTTTTTCCCACGCCTTCTAATGTATATGTTTGCTCGCGCGAGCCGCAGAAATTTCATTTAGAGTTAGGAAACCATTTCCCAGCTTTGTTCAGTAGGCTAACCATTTCCCCGCCCATTTGACTACTTAATGATTAGTAACAAGCCTCTTACCTGACTTCTCGTCAGAGATTAAGTTCTTGTCCATTAACCCAACTGCATCCAAGAATGACGGACTTCTGGCCGACAGCGTCAAGGCGTCCCCAACTGCTTCATGAAACGCAGGATTCGCTCCGTTGCGAAATGAGAAAGGTTGCTTGGCGTACATCATGTCGTACTGTATGTGACCCATTTCATGAATGACCGTCATAAGTTCGTTTTCGTTGACCAGTGCACACGGCATTTTGATTCTGTCAATGATATAATGAAAAGCATGCATCCAGTAAGTACTGTAAGCATAGTGAAAGAAAGGTCAAACTATAGGCGTTCATCATGCCACATGACTTGAGATAGTATTTAACTATGCTGCCATGAGAAAAATAAATAACATTTTAAAATGCATAGTTCAACTTGGGGTAAACTTGATTTCAATAGACGTCATTTCCGGTTGCGTGAGGAATTTTCATCAGCTGAATTGCTGGAATTAAATTGCACCTTTTTCATTAATAAACTACTCTCTGCTTGATAACACATGTGGGACAGTGCTTTGCCCCTCAGCCGAAGGTAAATAATGAGATTCAAGGACTTTATTTAACAGCTAATTGAAACCAAGCAATTCAAAACGTACAGACACAACGATGAAAACTCATTCAGTCAAATTCAAATTCAACGTACTAAAATAATATTACAAGTTAAGCAACGTTCCTTAACTCGTTTGTGATTAGTTGAGACCGACTACAAAAATTCCAAATACATCAAGAACTGACCATAAATCTTCGAGCTGAAAGCGCGAGTTGGTGAAAATGGACGATTGATTCCTTCACAGAAAAGATGGTTCTTTGCAAAAGCTTTTAGACCTAATCTCTACAGTTTTGACACTGTGAAGTGGTTGAGTTTGAGATTGCATTTCTAAGGCCTCAAAAGAGCTTCTAAGCGAGGAGGATTTGACAGTTTCTGTTCAAATTGAACTTTGCAATGTGAAGGCGGGGGAAATATTACTTACTTACTTACTTACTTACTTACTTACTTACTTACTTACTTACTTACTTACTTACTTACTTACTTACTTACTTACTTACTTACTTACTTACTTACTTACTTACTTACTTACTTACTTACTTACTTACTTACTTACTTACTTACTTACTTACTTACTTACTTACTTACTTACTTACTTACTTACTTACTTACTTACTTACTTACTTACTTACTTACTTACTTACTTACTTACTTACTTACTTACTTACTTACTTACTTACTTACTAACTTACTTACTTACTTACTTACTTACTATTGGCGGGAAACCTGTGACGCGCGCGCCGTTTTTATGAAACTTGGCGGGAAAATCCCAACCGGGTTGTTATTTATTCACTTGCTTTTCTTTCTTGATTCTGTTTTCTTTTCTTTTTTGGAATGGTTGGTTCATTATTTAGTCTCTTTTTTAAATAGAAATTCGGTCGAGAGCCGTGTGTTATATATTGGAGTAGAGACCGCGCGTCATCTGTACATCTATAAGAGTACAGACGCACGGCAAAATATCAATTGAATTATATGTTTAATATTTTTTTAAAGCTACAAAATGCATAGAATTAGAGCAGAGGAGTTAGAGCATGTAATTCTCACTCTTCTCAATTCCCACCATGAATTCTGATCTTCTAACCCTCTCCTCCCTTTCCCTCCCTCTAACTCCAAGAACAAGCCATACCTATAGTCTCCTGGTGCAAAGTCCCACGCGGTTACTGTACAATCGACGTTTTGACCAGGATCATGGCTGAAGAGTGACTTCTCCCAAAAGTTTTCATTCATTTTTTCCAGTCCCATTGACACGTAAAAATGCTCGGCAATCTTCACCATGTCAATGACCGTCATATTCGTCATGAACTTGGAAATATCTGGATCAGGAGTCTTGGGGAAAGGTCTGACCAAATTTCTAAGGTAGCTCCAATCAAACCCCCACATGTCCAACAAGTGTGTGGGAAAGGGACCATGTTCGGCGACATGGGATTTTCCAAAAATCATTCGTAGTTTGTACCTTTATATTGGAAAAATGATGATGATGATTATTATGTCATTGTTGTTGTAAGTTGTACCACTAAGCCTTCTGTCACAGAAGACGGTTCTGGCGCAAGTACAAGATGCCTTCTGTCACTGAAGACGATCCTGGCTCAAGCAGTAGTGCAAGTACAAGATGCCTTCTGTCACTGAAGACGATCCTGGCTCAAGCAGTAGTGCAAGTACAAGATGCCTTCTGTCACTGAAGACGGTCCTGGCGCAAGCAGTAGTGCAAGTATAAGATGCCTTCTGTCACTGAAGACGATCCTGGCTCAAGCAGTAGTGCAAGTACAAGATGCCTTCTGTCACTGAAGACGGTCCTGGCGCAAGCAGTAGTGCAAGTATAAGATGCCTTCTGTCACTGAAGACTGTCCTGGCGCAAGCAGTAGTGCCAGTACAAGATTCCTTCTGTCACTGAAGGCGGTCCTGGTGCAAGCAGTAGTGCAAGTACAAGATGCCTTCTGTCACTGAAGACGGTCCTGGTGCAAGCAGTAGTGCAAGTACAAGATGCCTTCTGTCACTGAAGACGATCCTGGCTCAAGCAGTAGTGCAAGTACAAGATGCCTTCTGTCACTGAAGACGATCCTGGCTCAAGCAGTAGTGCAAGTACAAGATGCCTTCTGTCACTGAAGACGGTCCTGGCGCAAGCAGTAGTGCAAGTATAAGATGCCTTCTGTCACTGAAGACGATCCTGGCTCAAGCAGTAGTGCAAGTACAAGATGATGCCTTCTGTCACTGAAGACGGTCCTGGCGCAAGCAGTAGTGCAAGTATAAGATGCCTTCTGTCACTGAAGACTGTCCTGGCGCAAGCAGTAGTGCAAGTACAAGATCCTTCTGTCACTGAAGGCGGTCCTGGTGCAAGCAGTAGTGCAAGTACAAGATGCCTTCTGTCACTGAAGACGGTCCTGGTGCAAGCAGTAGTGCAAGTACAAGATGCCTTCTGTCACTGAAGGCGGTCCTGGTGCAAGCAGTGGTGCAAGTACAAGATGCCTTCTGTCACTGAAGTGCAAGCAAGATGCCTTCTCTCACTGAAGACGGTCCTGGTTCAAGTCAAGATGCCTTCTCTCACTGAAGACGGTCCTGGTGCAAGCAGTAGTGCAAGTACAAGATGCCTTCTCTCACTGAAGACGGTCCTGGTGCAAGCAGTAGTGCAAGTACAAGATGCCTTCTCTCACTGAAGACGGTCCTGGTGCAAGCAGTAGTGCAAGTACAAGATGCCTTCTCTCACTGAAGGCGGTCCTGGTGCAAGCAGTAGTGCAAGTACAAGATGCCTTCTCTCACTGAAGGCGGTCCTGGTGCAAGCAGTAGTGCAAGTACAAGATGCCTTCTGTCACTGAAGGCGGTCCTGGTGCAAGCAGTAGTGCAAGTACAAGATGCCTTCTGTCACTGAAGACGGTCCTGGTGCAAGCAGTAGTGCAAGTACAAGATGCCTTCTGTCACTGAAGACGGTCCTGGTGCAAGCAGTAGTGCAAGTACAAGATGCCTTCTCTCACTGAAGGCGGTCCTGGCGCAAGCAGTAGTGCAAGTACAAGATGCCTTCTCTCACTGAAGGCGGTCCTGGTGCAAGCAGTAGTGCAAGTACAAGATGCCTTCTCTCACTGAAGGCGGTCCTGGTGCAAGCACATGCGCACGGATAAATAATTCCATGCATCTTTCTTGAGCTTAAGGATGCGTGCGGCGATGGTGAGAACTATGCTTTACCTTACATATCCGTGCAGCTTCTCATAAGTTGGTTTCAAATCGTGCCATAAGTTTTTCATCATTTGAACCAATTCCCCAGGTCCCATCTCGTACTCAGACCTCCAACCCTGTCCCACGTCCTTCCAATGGTGATCACGTGCACCAACGTTAAGTATGTAGACATATCGATTGAAATTGGGCTTGATATATGGACCAGTAGAATCACGAAAACCCTTCCAGGCAAAGACGCGGCGATCATAGTCCAGCGACCACGACATGATTTGTAGAAGGTTAGGGATTAATGGCAAAAACTCTTTAGCTTTGCATTTACTCGGCTTGTCGTAGGTCTTGGTACAAACCTGAAAAAGAGAGAGAAAACCAGGGTCGTTCTTAACCCAAAATTGGGGGGGGGGGGGGGGGCAGTACGTATTTAACAGCAAAAAAATAACTAAAAATAGTACAGTTCTCAGTACTTTTTGGTATCTTTTTCGCCTTGCTAGGGGGGGGGGGTGGTGCCTTGCTAGGGGGGGGGGGCAACTGCCCCCCCTGCCCCTGTGCTGTGTACGGCCCTGAAAACCCTAGCTTGTAATGCACGCAATGTGATAGTTTATGCAATATCTGTTTCAGTACTACAATTATAATTTATTAGAAAGATTGTTTGTGCGTAGGATTCATTTTTAAAAGATTCAAGAAAATAAGCTTCATCATCAACGCTATTTTTAGACGGATTTATTCCGAGCTTTCGAGTTCCAGACCCATCGCCACGGAAATGATGTTACAATGCAATGCTTGTGTTATTGTACGTAATTTTCGATTGGAGCATTGCATTGTAACATCATTTCCCTGACGATGGGTCTGGAACCCGAAAGCTCGGAATAAATCCGTCAAGGAATAGCGTAGATGAAGAAGAATTTTCTTGAATCTTATAATTAAATAATTTGCATTCTGCGATTGCTACTCGCGCAATAGAACAGTAATTACACCACTTTCCATTTTTTTTAAACTCGCGCTCTTCAAGCCTTGGAATTTCATCATTCGGTGGAATTTCATTGGAAAATTTCAATTTCCAATGTCGATTTTGGACATTTCCAAATCATTATTTCTAAGGTTTGTAAATATAATTCGTTGTATAATTAAATTCTATTTCCATTGAGTTTTCAACGAATTTGTGAGGTTTATAGAGCGTTCCCAGTGTCCCATGCAGGATGCATGTAGCGGACGTTTGGCGTATTTAGCCAATCACTGTGTAGTCCTTCGGTAATGTCCAACTTGTCAGTTAGATTTTGGACTTGTAGAATTTAATAAAAACCGAGGTTACTTTTAATACAAACTCTTTAGAAAAGACGCGTGTTCTAATCAGTCCCCAAGTGCTCTATAACTGCACATAGGGCAAGTTTTCTATTATTGATTTAAGGCAATTTCTTTCGTTACAAAATGTTTGAATAGAGTCGTTTTCGTATGAGTGGGAATTAACCTACGGTACCGTGACACTCAAATGGCTTCCTCAGCTCTCTGAACCAATCAAAAAGCGTGCAGATGCATCTCATCCAATCAAACTCTTTCAATACGGCACGGTACCGTAACTTTCCCACTCATACGAAAACGCCTCTACCTCCACAAGTTTTGATCCCGGGATTTGATCGTACACAGTAAAGTTGCGAGCATGGTACGTTTTTTAATTAAGTGCAAGGTTCAGTTATGCAACTGGTTCCCTGAGTTTCAATCTAAAATCCTCTAAAAGTCAAATAAATATCATTTCGAAAGATAAAGAGGTTATCAGCTCCTTGATACCGTGACCTGTCGTGTACTTGTACCTGTCACCACCAGAAGATTTATTATGTAAACATAAACAACCCACGAATTCCATGTAAAAATGTTCAAATATATCACTACATATGCTTGTTTTCGTTTTACTTACTCCTGCTTGTCCCCATATGGTTGACATCGTCGTTACAGCACGGCTAAGTTGCTTGGCCAGTTTCCTGGACTTGGGAGTGGTGGTTTTACGGATAAACATAATTTCACGTGCAACTATTGTATCCAGACCTTCCATGCTGAATCCTTCAGCTATCGAATTCTCTATGTTGCTAAACATAGAATAGTTAGCTTGCTTTTCTGCAATGTTCTTGTAGTTCAGGTTTCATGTCTTTTTGATACTCCCAGGTTACCTCGGAGAGTTCTTTTGTGTAACATTCGGCTCTGGAATTATAGTCGTCGATGAAATCTTGAGCTCTTTCTTCATTTGTGGATGCAGCATTAGCTGTAAGCACCCAGTGTATGGCGGCCAACGCTAGAAAAGCAAGCTGCAAATTGCTGGATTTTTGCATTTTGTCACTGAGTTGCCTGCACGCGCGCAGAGACGAATTTGTTTAGCTGATTTTTGTTGTTGATCAAATTCGTTCTCTGAGGTCGAGCAACGTCATTCATGCAGTCACCGACTTTTTTTAAACTTTTCCTTATCGATCAGTCCAGACCGAACTGATATAGGCAACTGACAGTTTATTTTGCTTTCAAAATAACTTTTCAATATTACTAATCTTTCGACTTTCAATGTTATCATGTGGGGGTATACGGGAAGTCCGTCTCAGACCTTCTCATGCCTGGACTCATCAAGCCCCAATGAAGAGGTTTGAGAAGTAATTACTACTGATGAATCTGCCTTGTCGTAAACTTAGTTATATCTTAAAATGTAAAGAATATAGCTCAGTTAGCATGATTCATGAATGAAGATTCAATGATTGATTCTCACCGGCCACACCACACTGCTGGAAATAAAACTAAAATACTTTAGTCCCATGTATAACAATGCTGTTGAAGTTATTCAATAAAACCTAAACACCATCACTTACACACATACACACAAGCAAAAAAGAAACAGATACAAACAGACAAAAACAAAACAACCATTAATTAGCTCCAGTATACTGTAGCAACTGTAGCCAGTCTTACGATCTCCTTGATTTATTTGTGGGTTTCTCTGTGTTCTTTGCAATACTTCAAGTTGTGCTATTTCTCTACTTGTGAGGGTGGAGAGCGTACTTGGAGACGTAGGACCTTCTTGATACGCACACTGTTCTCTTTACAGAGTACTCGCACCACCTTTGCGCACGCGGTCCCGCCTTAAGTACCCCACACCTCCCATGGGACCTCCAAAATACCCATGATCCCTTACAGTACGCTTATGCCATTTTTGAATGCATATGCTTGAACATATGTATAAATGCGGTGAATTAAAATTGAATACAGTAAATCCACTAGATCACAGTGATATTACAGTTTATAGAACGAAGATATCAATACAAAAAAAAAACATAAAAATTTATTTTTAAAGAATAACTTCCTACTTCGATGGTGATGGGGTTCCTGTGTTGTGTCGCACTGTCCAGCGGCTTTCGATTCAAAACAAAATGGCGACCTCCATCCAAGTAGAACTTGTATAATCGTTGAGATTCACCAGAGCGATCAGCATCAGTAAGCACCACCCAACACAAAACCACCACATTTATGTATTCAAAAAAGCTGTATGTAGGGATGCCATATGAAGAAATAACGCTGGGAGCGGCCACGAACGATCGGCGGAACGGTGAAAGCAGGAGTCGTTCAAGAGGGGCGACTAATAATGCAGGTGAAGATACAAAAATGGACGAAGTGCCGTTAATGATGGACGATGGATTCGATTATGATGATGACGATTATCTTTCCGAAGGATACGGGTCCACGGTGGAGGGAGACAGCGCGCAGAGGAATCGAAGGAAGCGTAAAGCGAATCAAGGGTTTTGTTCGAACTGCTGGTGGTTCTGCTGCGGTTGTTGGAAGTCATGTTGTCAAAGGTATCGTTTTAAAAACGAAACGAATATCATAATTAACAATCTAGGACTGTAGTAGACTTATGCTATATCTCATTACACCAATAACGGGTTTATTTGTTGATTTACAGAACTTCCCCGCTTCGATTAAATAACTTTTTAATTGCTTGAATCCTGTTGAAAAACAAAACACTGCGAACTTGTTCGTACACGAACAACAAATGCCAGCTGTCCATTTTGTCTTTTAGTTTTTGCCGTTGGCTGTTCCACTGAACCCGCGTTAACTGAGCTGTTTACAAAAGAATCTATTAAACTTACATGTAGTTATTATTTCAATCTGCTTGGTACGTTTTGTGGGATTCTTGGATTATTTTTATGTGCCAAATACCGCAGATATCGATCAAAATTGTCACAATTAGATGTTGATTTTAGACTTATTACATTTAGCATTTTATTCAAAATAACCGTTTTTTAAATAAAGGCCAGTGAATAAGTAGTTCCAATGCAAAATATTGATTTAATTGTACAAATCATTGACATTTAAGTACTATAAATATACAGTTTTACAGTACTGTTTGTACAAAAATCAACTTGTTTAGGTGAATTGCTCAACATTGGCCCTTTGGGCTACCTGTGTTTATCTTTCCCTCAGTTAACGACTAATTTAAGGAAGATATGCACTTCACCAAAATCACCACGACAACAAATTTGACCCAAGAAAATTCTACAACATATTATAATAATACTTGACAATGATTTAAATGCAAATTTATACAGACACGCTAAGATTGTCTAAGAAATATTCAAATAGCAACATCTGGTTTTATGGCCTAGAAGAGTCTATAGATACAATCTCTTAGAGTACTGGCTAGTGCAGTTATAAGCCCATGATTGATTATAGAATGTTGTATTTTACTTTGTGACACTGTATTTTATATTTGGATAGTTTGAGTAATAAGATTATGGGCAAGATGGAAATGAAAGCACGGACGGTTGTGCTAGGAAAAGAGGTAGGTTTAATGGTATCAAATTAGTTGTTATTCCAATAGTGACTAGTGGTAAACTAGTAGAGACTGTGTTGTTGGTGTATAACAATCTGTATGGAATGAAACACTGTTAAAAAAACACTGAATTTTCAAATCAGTAGCGATTTTTTATGGGTGGCTCCACAGAAGTCAAACGGTTAAGTTCTTTTCGCACGCTCTGATTGGCTACTCAATCTCGGAATATCCTTGGCTATTCACCTCCGAGCAAACAAGATGGTGTTTGCGAACGTTTCTCATTCTTCTTGAAAGTAAATTTTATATATTTGGCTGGCTATTCACTTGTGTGGTTTATACTGAAACAATTATTCCCCTCAGTGTCGGTGAGTAGTGGTAGATATTTGACGTCGCTGCTCGGTAAATATCCACCACTACTCACCTCCACTTCGGGGAATAATTGTTAACTATACTGAGACTTGAGGATCAATTATTATTTCATTTATTACATCTGCCATTCGTACACAAGGAATATCAATATTACAATGTATGTCATATGTATTGTAGGCAGATATGACTGCACTTGTCGAAGAAGTACATGTACGTTGAGTTGATATTACTGAGTTGATGCGTTACAATTACAAATGTATTTAATAATTGTTTATATGTTTCTTTTGTTAAGTCTGCAACTCAAAAGTTTCCTGCAAATGTCATACAATTACAAATGTATTTAATAACCTGTTTATATGTTTCTTTTGTTAAGTCTAAGGAACTCATTACAAGTTTACATGATATTATATTACATGATTGTTCACATAGACGAAATCAAAAATACATATGATTGTTATACTATTACATGATTGTTATACATATTACATTTATACCTGTGGTAAGTAGTACACATAGTTACATGATGTCATACTGATACATGATTGTTATACATAGAGGATACATGATTGTTATACATAGAGGATATTATATTACATGATTGTTATACTGGATTGTTATACATAGAGGAGGATATTATATTTACATGATACGAGTGATAAAATATTTATTACATAGAGGATATTATTATTTTACATGATTGTTATCATAGTGATATTACATGAATATACATTATATTACATTGTTATACATAGAGGATATTATATTACATGATTGTTATACATAGAGGATATTATATTACATGATTGTTTTACATAGAGGATATTATATTACATGATGTTTTGTACATAGAGGATATTATATTACATGATTGTTATTCATAGAGGATATTATATTACATGATTGTTATACATAGAGGATATTATATTACATGATTGTTATACATAGAGGATATTATATTACATGATTGTTATACATAGAGGATATTATATTACATGATGGTGCGAAGATATGATTTTTTTTTCGAGTGATAAAATATTGTTTTTAACACAAGAAAATAAAATTCATATATTCAAGCTGACATGTAATTTTCTTTTTATTATATAGACACTTTCACTTTCAGTGGAAAATGATGGGAAATGACGGTGCCCATCGATTTCCTCACTAGTGAGGATTTGGAAAATACTCCACTAGTGTCCCGGATGTAGTGTCGCAGTAAAACACTCATGTCTATATAATAAATGTTCCTATATTATATAGTGTACATATAGAGCAGATATCCAATGACTGTGAAAAACCACGGCACACTACACTGCATGGTCACTGCACAGATTCGCTTGAAAAATCCTAATATCTCACAGACACAGCACGGACAGTACAGCACATCACACATGTACCACAAGTTTTTCACAGTCATGCGAAATCTACTCTTAGCGTGTTGTACAACAAAACCAAAAGATACATTTTGTAATTCTGTTTGTGTGTTACAACAACAAATTAAACTAATGTTCCTTATTATTATGGCTATTTTCAGGTTCTCTATAATCAATTCAAGTTCTTCCTCAATCTTTACTTCTTGGTTGTTGCATTGTCGCAGTTTGTACCAGAGATAAAGATAGGCTATTTATACACATACTGGGGACCTTTAGTAAGTACCATGCATTGTCACAGTTTGTACCAGAGATAAAGATAGGCTATTTATACACATACTGGGGACCTTTAGTAAGTACCATGCATTGTCACAGTTGACCTGAAAAACAAAATCACCTAGAAAAAAATAACCTAGGTAAGTACCATGCATTAAAAAAATTTGTACCTAGAGAAAAAAATGAGGCTACCTGTAACATACACATACTGGGGACCTTTAGTAAGTACCATGCATTGTCACAGTTTGTACCAGAGATAAAGATAGGCTATTTATACACAAAACAATGGTAAAACAAAATTATTTTAAGTGTCAAGTACATATTAAGGGCTATGCCCGAAACGTCTGTAAAAATACAATTGACACTTAAAATAATTTTGTTTTACCATTGTTTTATCTAAAAAGTAAGTGTCACGCATCTCAATCAAGAACTTCTAGTTCATTTTCTATATTTATACACATACTGGGGACCTTTAGCCAGGGCCCGCAGAGCAATGTTTCTAGGCTTTTGTACTGACTATCACCATGTGTAGAGAGTCTTGTGATGTTTATTTTTTGGTCTGGGCAAGGACTATGTCATACATGTACACACATTGACTTACCAGTGATCTGTCAATGTTTCTAGGGTTTTGTACTGACTGTTACCATGTGTAGAGAGGCTTATGATGATTTTGTTAGATACAGAAGAGACAAGGAAATGAACTCTGCTATGTACAGTAAACTAACAAAGAGAGGTAAGTGTGTGAGATGTGTAAAGTACATGTAGATTGCTGAAATGTCCATACCAAACCTGCAAATATGGTTGCCCGGCTTTAAACATACATGTAGGTGATATAGATATGTAAATTTAAGAACTTTTAGTCATTTAAACATCCCAAATACATAAAGCTTGGACCATGGGGTGGACACACGCTGCTAAAAAATGCACTGTGTGTCCATAATTATACACTGATCTAAATTATTTACATAGTATTACATGTGTACATAGAAATAAATTATTACAAAATTATGGAAATAATGCACAATAATAGTATAATTACTGACTGAATGTCCTTGCACTGACCCCTTCACTTGTAGAGGGTGAACATAATTTAATTGCCATGTACAGTGTACATTTACTTGTGCCGTACATGTACATGTAAGTTACATCATTCTATGCATCCATGTTTGTATGCGCCAAATACATACAAATGTAACTGTGAGTCTGAAAAGACTTAGTCCAGACCTTATACTTGTTTGATATTATATAGCGACTGTTGGTAGAATCAACTCCCAACATCTAAAACTGTTGCTCATTTGCTTTATTAATATTCTATCCTCAGGTGTGACAAGGGTCCCTAGTTCAACAATTAAAGTTTCAGATCTTATTTATATAGAAAAGGTAACATTGATTGACTCTTGTAATGCTGCTCATGGAGCCATTTTAAAAACAGGTTTTGTAATTATAGTTTTGTTCTGTTTTAGAATCAACGTATTCCTGCTGACATGATTTTCTTGAGAACTTCAGAGAAAAGTGGTAAGGTTACCAGTTAGTCAGTCAGTCAGCTAGTCAGTCAGTCAGTCAGTCAGTCAGTCAGTCAGTCAGTCAGTCAGTCAGTCAGCTAGTCAGTCAGTCAGTCAGTCAGTCAGTCATGTAGTCAGTCAGTCATTTAGTCAGTCAGTCAGTTAGTCAGTCATTTAGTCAGTCAGTCAGTCAGTTAGTCAGTCAGTTAGTCAGTCAGTCATTTAGTCAGTCAGTCAGTTAGTCAGTCAGTCATTTAGTCAGTCATTTAGTCAGTCAGTCAGTTAGTCAGTCAGTTAGTCAGTCAGTCAGTCATGTAGTCAGTCAGTCAGATAGTCAGTTAGTCAGTCAGTCAGTCAGGTAGTCAGTCAGTCAGTTAGTCAGTCAGTCAGTCAGTTAGTCAGCCAGTCAGTTAGTCAGTCAGTCAGCTAGTCAGTCAGCTAGTCAGTCAGGCAGGCAGTCAGTCAGTCAGTCAGATAGCCAGTTGGTCAGTCAGTCAGTCAGTCAGTCAGTCAGTCAGTCAGTCAGTCAGTCAGTCAGTCAGTCAGTCAGTCAGTCAGTTAGTCAGTCAGTCAGTCAGTTAGTCAGCCAGTCAATTAGTCAGTCAGTCAGCTAGTCAGTCAGCTAGTCAGTCAGGCAGGCAGTCAGGCAGGCAGTCAGTCAGTCAGCTACATGTAGTCAGTCAGTCAGATAGTCAGCTAGTCAGTCAGTCAGTCAGTCAGTCAGTCAGCTAGTCAGTCAGTCAGTCAGTCAGTCAGTCAGTCAGCCAGATAGTCAGCTAGTCAGTCAGTCAGTCAGTCAGTCAGTCAGTCAGCTAGTCAGTCAGTCAGTCAGTCAGTCAGTCATGTAGTCAGTCAGTCATTTAGTCAGTCAGTCAGTTAGTCAGTCATTTAGTCAGTCAGTCAGTCAGTTAGTCAGTCAGTTAGTCAGTCAGTCATTTAGTCAGTCAGTCAGTTAGTCAGTCAGTCATTTAGTCAGTCATTTAGTCAGTCAGTCAGTTAGTCAGTCAGTTAGTCAGTCAGTCAGATAGTCAGTCAGTCAGTCAGTTAGTTAGTCAGTCAGATAGTCAGTCAGTCAGATAGTCAGTCAGTCAGTCAGATAGTCAGTCAGTCAGATAGTCAGTCAGTCAGTCAGTCAGTCAGTCATGTAGTCAGTCAGTCATTTAGTCAGTCAGTCAGTTAGTCAGTCATTTAGTCAGTCAGTCAGTCAGTAGTCAGTCAGTTAGTCAGTCAGTCATTTAGTCAGTCAGTCAGTTAGTCAGTCAGTCATTTAGTCAGTCATTTAGTCAGTCAGTCAGTTAGTCAGTCAGTTAGTCAGTCAGTCAGTCATGTCAGTCAGTCAGTCAGTAGTCAGTCAGTCAGTCAGTCAGTTAGTCAGTCAGTAGTCAGTCAGTCAGTCAGTCAGTCAGTCAGTCAGTCAGTCAGTCAGTCAGTCAGCCAGTCAGTTAGTCAGTCAGTCAGCTAGTCAGTCAGCTAGTCAGTCAGGCAGGCAGTCAGTCAGTCAGTCAGATAGCCAGTTAGTCAGTCAGTCAGTCAGGTAGTCAGTCAGTCATTTAGTCAGTCAGTCAGCTAGTCAGTCAGTCAGTTAGTCAGTCAGTCAGTCAGTTAGTCAGCCAGTCAATTAGTCAGTCAGTCAGCTAGTCAGTCAGTCAGTCAGTCAGTCAGGCAGCAGGCAGTCAGGCAGTCAGTCAGTCAGTCAGCTACATGTAGTCAGTCAGTCAGATAGTCAGCTAGTCAGTCAGTCAGTCAGTCAGTCAGTCAGCTAGTCAGTCAGTCAGTCAGTCAGTCAGTCAGTCAGCCAGATAGTCAGCTAGTCAGTCAGTCAGTCAGTCAGTCAGTCAGCTAGTCAGTCAGTCAGTCAGTCAGTCAGTCATGTAGTCAGTCAGTCATTTAGTCAGTCAGTCAGTTAGTCAGTCATTTAGTCAGTCAGTCAGTCAGTTAGTCAGTCAGTTAGTCAGTCAGTCATTTAGTCAGTCAGTCAGTTAGTCAGTCAGTCAGTCATTTAGTCAGTCATTTAGTCAGTCAGTCAGTTAGTCAGTCAGTTAGTCAGTCAGTCAGATCAGTCAGTCAGTCAGTCAGTTAGTCAGTTAGTTAGTCAGTCAGATAGTCAGTCAGTCAGATAGTCAGTCAGTCAGTCAGATAGTCAGTCAGTCAGTCAGATAGTCAGTCAGTCAGTCAGTCAGATAGTCAGTCAGTCAGTCAGTCAGATAGTCAGTCAGTCAGTTAGTCAGTCAGTCAGATAGTCAGTCAGTCAGATAGTCAGTCAGTCAGTCAGATAGTCAGTCAGTCAGTCAGTCAGTCAGATAGTCAGTCAGTCAGTTAGTCAGTCAGTCAGTCAGTTAGTCAGCCAGCCAGTCAGTCAGCTAGTCAGTCAGTCAGTCAGTCAGTCAGTCAGTCAGTCAGTCAGTCAGTCAGTCAGTCAGTCAGTCAGTCAGTCAGTCAGTCAGTCAGTCAGTCAGTCTGCCAGTCAGTCAGTTAGTTAGTTAGTTAGTTAGTTAGTCAGTCAGTTAGTTAGTCAGTCAGTCAGTCAGTCAGTCTGTCTGTCAGTCAGTCAGTTAGTTTTGCACCTATCAATGTTAAGTCGGTGGGGGGGAGGCCGGGCCTATGGCGGGGATTTGATTTTTTCAAGAAATTTTCAGTCAAATTCCCTCCCCAGGGGCTAAAAGGAAAGGTCAAATGTGGTAAAAAAATTGCATACCCAGAGCAAAATGTTCCTGATTTTGCAAGAGATATAGTTTATATAAACCCATTTGTTAGTTTTGAAAAATACAACAAATAAAGATCATCAAAACCCAAACTTCAGTTATTCAGGTCCACACTTGGACCAGATTGAGATGTTCAAACCACATCAGTTTCACTTCTTCTCTTGTCAAAAGTACCATTCTTGATACTTCATCAATAATTTCATCAGAAGGAACAGGGTAGCAAAGGGGGGGGGGGGGGGGGGGGGGGGGGGGGGGGGGGGGTCATGATCACGCCGGCTTAACATTGATAGGTGCATTAGTTAGTTAGTCAGTCAGTCAGTCAGTTAGTCAGTCAGTCAGTCAGCTAGTCAGCCAGTCAGTCAGCTAGTCAGTGAGTCAGATAGTCAGTCAGTTAGTCAGCTAGTCAGTCAGTCAGTCAGACAGACAGCCAGCCAACCAGCCCATCAGTTAGCCCATCAGTTAGCCATTCATCCATTATTTCATTCATGTATTCATTCATTTGTTTGTTATTTCATTAACCAGGGTCCTGTTTCCTTCGAACTGATCAACTTGATGGTGAAACTGACTGGAAACTTAGACTAACAGTTACACCATGTCAACGGCTCCCCACTGATCAGGTTTGACAATAATTGTGTGTATACTGTACATGTACATCTTAAAAGTTGTTTTATCAAACATTGGGTGCATTTGATTGTCCTTTTTCTGAAATAAGAATATATTCTGGATAATTTGGGAATACAATATAGCTACATTTGTATTCCACCTGCAAGTCAATCGAATGGTTATTCTGATTTATTCCAATTATTATATTCCTATTACAGAAAAGAGGTCAATCAAATGCACCCATTAATGTTGCAATTACAGTCGAACCTCTTCACAACAGCCACCTCGGGACACAATTTTGTCGCCATTGTGTAGAGGTGGCCGTTGTGGGGGATGTTAAAAAAAAAAAGCATAAATGTACATTGTATGGGCTGGCTGTTGCCCAGGACAGAATACCCTGGCCGTTATAGAGAGGTGGCCGTTGTGGGGAGGTTAAAAAAAAAAAGAATAAATGTACATTGTATGGGCTGGTTGTTGCCCAGGACAGAATACCCTGGCCGTTATAGTGGCTGTTATAGAGAGGTGGCCGTTGTGGGGAGGTGGCTGTTATAGAGAGGTGGTCGTTGTGGGGAGGTGACCATTAGTATAGGTGGCTGTTATAGAGAGGTGGGCGTTGTGGGGAGGTGGCTGTTATAGAGAGGTGGTCGTTGTGGGGAGGTGACCATTAGTAGAGGTGGCCGTTGTGGGGAGGTGGCTGTTATAGAGAGGTGGCCGTTGTGGGGAGGTGGCTGTTATGGGGAGGTGGCCATTGTGGGGAGATGACCGTTAGTAGAGGTGGCCGTTGTGGGGAGGTGGCTGTTATAGAGGTGGTCATTGTGGGGAGGTGACCATTAGTAGAGGTGGCCGTTGTGGAAAGGTGGCTGTTATAGAGAGGTGGCCGTTGTGGGGAGGTGACCGTTAGTAGAGGTGGCCGTTGTGGGGAGGTGGCTGTTATAGAGAGGTGGTCGTTGTGGGGAGGTGACCATTAGTAGAGGTGGCCGTTGTGGAAAGGTGGCTGTTATAGAGAGGTGGCCGTTGTGGGAAGGTGGCCGTTAGTAGAGGTTCAACTGTTTTTAAACTTCATTTTATTTTGTAGGATTTACTCAATATTAGCGCTGCTGTTTATGCTGAGAAGCCTCAAAAAGATATTCACAATTTCATTGGTACATTTACAAGAGTAAGTTTCTTTTAGTTATACACAGTTACATATATACATGTATTTTACTCTAAGTCAGAGTAAACATTTGTGAAGAAAATTCTTGATTCTGATTGGCTAAGAGCAGTGCAATTAAATGTTCATTTGCACAAGGTAATCACCTCAGGTTTCTCCAAGTTCCATACTATCTCAAACAGAAATGTACATACATCCCTTTGGATATGAGTGTTGATGATGACATGGTTGGATATTGAAGAAATATAAAATCTGGCTCGTTGACTATTAAAATAAATAAATTACTTTTTTAACATGTTTTAATTGATCTACATTTGTAGCATTACTGCTAATTGGGGACACGACTCTCACACTCACTTCTTCTACATTATTTCTATATCGTGTACACCCAACACTCATCTCACTAGTTCGTTTTTAATGAGGGAGGAAAACCGGAGTACCCGGAGAAAAACCCTCGAAGCAAGGGAGAGAACAAATTAACGCAACTCGCATAAAGCGCCTGGTCCGTGAATTGAACCAGGCACTACAGCAGTGAGAGGAGTGTTCTCACCACTCGGCCACCCTTGCTCATTGACTCATAGAAAACTCGAACTCATAGTCCATGCAAGCGTTAAATAGAAGCATGTGGGTATTGGAAAAAGACGAGAGAAGTGTTAGGATTGTTGCTGATAGCATATCAGTGATTTGGGGCTCATAACCAGCAAAGATTATTGACCTTTTCTCTGTTTATTATTCAGTATGATGGAGAACGGACTGAGATACCTTTAAGTATAGAGAACACATTATGGTCTAACACTGTTGTAGCCTCTGGTAGGTGTTTGGTTAAGCTAGGGAATTAATGAATATACTGTAAAACCTCGAAAAGAAGCCTTTTCACTGTAAAGGTACAATCTTGAAAAGAAGCCCATGGACTTCTTTTTGAGATGGGCTTCTTTTTGAGATTACTTTTGCAAACACGAGAGGGGGGCTTCTTGTCGAGATTAAATGATGATGATGAAGAAGACTTTATTTCAAGAGGGTAACACATAAAAGTGAAATACACTTATAAACTTGTGGCCCTCACTAAACTTTTGTTTTATTATTACTTATTTAATAAAATAACAATATAATATAAATATCTTAAAAACCCACACTACATTTAAACCCACTGGGCTTCTTTTCAAGGTTTTACGGTAGGAGGTAAACCAATGACAACTTAACCTGTGCCATGCGAAGTCCTGACTTGGAGAGTATGGTTTATTTTGGGTTTCGTACCATGTGAGAGTTGTCTAGTGCATGAATCTCTGGGTCGACAGGCCTGGATTTGATCACTTTCACATTGCCTCACTCCACCCTGGGGACATCACGCTACATGTAAATGCTGGTCATCCCATCCAGGGGAAGTAGCACCAGCCAGGCACTGGAATAACTTTACCTTACATGGACCCACATGGGATAGACTAGCATCCCATCCAGGGAGAGTTGCAATACTCCTAGTGACTTCTTGCTTTGTCGTCATTGTGTTGTAGTGACAACATTTTTGAATGTAATTGTAATTGTAAATGTAATTGTGCTCAAACTGCCGTGTGTTATACAGGTACAGCACTTGGTGTCGTGGTTTACACTGGAAGAGAAACTAGAAGTGTCATGAACACATCAAATCCACAGTCAAAGGTGAGGATGAACATGACATGTCAACACCCTTGCATCTTCCTCTCCTCTCCTCTCCTCTCCTCTCCTCTCCTCTCCTCTCCTCTCCTCTCCTCTCCTCTCCTCTCCTCTCCTCTCCTCTCCTCTCCTCTCCTCTCCTCTCCTCTCCTCTCCTCTCCTTGTTTCCTCGTTTGTATCACCACACCTCACTTCAACTTACTTCATTAGTCCAATCTATACATCTACAAGATATCATACTAATATGATTCTCCTATTTGTCTCTACAACTATAGATTGGTCTCATAGACATAGAGCTCAATAATCTTACCAAGGTGCTGTTTTTGGCAACTATTTTATTATCTCTTGTCTTGATAGCCTTAAAGGTGAGACATTTATCTTAATTCTTGGTTGTCTGATTTACTTTGTGAAGTACTCATGTGTCACTTGTGTCATTACAGGGTTTTAATGGTCCTTGGTATCGCTATTTCTTTCGTTTTATTATACTCTTTTCCTACATCATTCCTCTAAGGTAAAACTCACGAATACCATCCTTTACATGTTTGCTACAATCTAATAAATGTCTCCTAAATGTGTGGAGGATTCTAGGATTAAATGAGGGGTTTGGGGTGCGGAGGGTACTTGTGTTAGTGATGACCAGAGAGCAATCAATTTCATGTGATGTCATGGCGGCCATGTTGTTTCCCAATCATTCCTCATTCCTGTCTGTATTAAAGTTGAGTGTCCCCGATTAGTGTACTACATGTACTAGAAGTTTTTGACACTTTAATAAAGTTTCTGCTGTATGTATGTAACAAAGCATTCCTCATTAGCTTCTCTTGTTTGTTCCACCAACATGGCCACTGCATCTTTGTACTTTAAATCTCCAGGGATTGATTGCAAACCATGTTGGTTACTGATAACAAAGCATTCCTCATTAGCTTCTCTTGTTTGTTCCACCAACATGGCTACTGCATCTTTGTACTTTAAATCTCCAGGGATTGATTGCAAACCATGTTGGTTACTGATAACAAAGCATTCCTCATTAGCTTCTCTTGTTTGTACCACCAACATGGCACCATAGCACCTACTCATGATCAGCAGGTTGTCTGTGGTACACAAAGTTGAAAAATGGGCTTTCTTTATGACCACAAATCGTCAACTGGGTACCAAGGCACATCTGCTCTGTGTCGCTGAGAAAGCCCAAGGCTCATTTCTCATTGCTGAATCCCGCCGAGTGAACGCTCATAAATCGTCTAGTTTGACTATCAGTTAAAAGAGGAAAACACTGACTTGACTAATTTGAAGTGATGTTTTTGCTTTCAGTCTAAGAGTAAGTCTGGATATGGGCAAAGTAGTGTACTCGTGGATGATATCGCATGATAAAGCAATAGCTGGTACAGTAGTGAGAAGTAGTACAATACCAGAGGAGTTGGGACGTATTGGATACTTACTCACAGATAAGACAGGAACCCTGACACAAAACGAAATGGTAAATAATAATAAATAATAATAAATAAAATTTATATAGCACTTTAACTATCAAAATATTCTAAAGCAGATCATTCTCAAGTGACCTAAAGTAATAGAAGTACCATACACTCACAGCTGATTCAATAAACGTTGTCTGTCAAATCACTCAAGCCCATGCGGCAAGATTGAAAGGAGCTATGTGAAACCAGGGGGGGCACTCCCATATAGATGGTGGGGATACTCATCATACCTTTTAAGGGTTAAAAGAGACAGTCCATTAGTTCTGATTCTGTTATCATTTGATAGGTGTTCAAGCGACTTCATCTTGGTACAGTCTCCTATGGAGAAGACTCGATAGACGAGGTAACTGTCTGTTGTAGCAGTTTGTACTCTTGTATGAAAGTATCGATGCTGTTGATGGTGGTGATAAATGGTGGTGATGGTGATGATGGTGGAGGTGGTTGTGACCGTTGTGGTGATGTAGATGATGAACTAAATTGATTATGCCTAAGATGAGTGTGATGATGCTTTGATGGTGATAATGGTGGGTCGCGATGATATTGATGGTTATGATAGTTGGGATATGGTGGACGTAGTTGTGGTAATGTAGATGATATTGAAAGTGATAACACTTTTAAGGATATTGATGGTGATGGAGACGACGTTGCTGATGGTGATGATTACAATGGTGATGATTACAATGGTGGTGGTGATGGTGATGATTTTAGTGGTGATGATGGTGGTTGTGATGACATGACGATGATGATGATGGTGGTTGTGACATTGCTGTAATACCAGTAAATGAGCAACCTCTTACTTGGTTTCTTATCTTCTTTTCATCAAGCTCAAACTCCACCTCCAAACAGCGTACTCGCAGTCTCAAGGAGCATCGAGAAAACCCACGGCTAGCGTTTCCAAGGTAACCAATGATTGTGACGTCACAAGCTCCTGACTACCACGTGATCACGAGCTGTCCTGTATTTCTTATAGGTTCGTCGAACAATAGTCACGCGTGTTCAAGAGGCAGTAAAAGCAATTGCGTTATGCCACAATGTCACTCCAGTGGCTGATAATGGTGATCATGCAAATGCTCGATCGGAGTCTGTAGAGAGTGATGAGATGGAGATGGAGATCTTTAGTGGACCTGATCGTGAAGCCAGGAAGAAAAGCGCAATGACGTACCAAGCGTCCAGTCCTGATGAGGTTAGATGATAGATATGTTATAATAATGATTGATGATGGTAATGATGATGGTTGGTGATGTTGATATTGGTGATGTTGATATTGGTGATGTGTGGTTGTGTCCAGATTTAGAGGTTTTTCTAAATGTACTTTTGTTATAGCACTAATGATGGTGATGATAATAATAATATAATAAAAAAGACCAAAAGCACTTTACAAATATATACAATAGTATGATGATGTGATGATGGTGATGGTGATGGTGATGTTGATGATGGAGATGATAGTCATTTCATATTTATTTTATAGTATCCCCAAATTAGTAGGCTATTTGTGGCCACCTACAAATGTAGAAGCTTGACACTCAAATAAAGTTATTCAGATTCAGATTTTTATTCCATTTACACCATTTTTTTACAATCATTTTCATACATAGGTTATTGATTGATTGATTGATTGATTGATGATGGTAATGATGATGGTTGGTGATGTTGATATTGGTGATGTGTGGTTGTGTCCAGATTTAGAGGTTTTTCTAGATGTACTTCTGTTTGTCTATCAATTTCTTGAAAGGAGAATTTATTCAGACGTATTTGGTCAGCCATTTTATAAACACACAAAATCAATCATCGTCTCTCAGCTGGGAAAGCCAATCAAGTGTTTTTTTTTCTTCGCTCTCTGATTGGCTTAATATTTCAGTGATAACTTGGAAATAGTCCCTCTCGTTCACCTGAGCTAGACGTATCCCATCCACGGCGCGCAGCCATGGCCTTTTAATAATAATAATAATAATAATAATAATAATAATAATAATAATAATAGTAATGGTAATGGTAATGGTAATGGTAATGGTAATAGTAATGGTAATGGTAATGGTAATGGTAATGGTAATGGTAATGGTAATAGTAATAGTAATAGTAATAGTAATAGTAATAGTAATAATAATAATAAGTATTCGGAGCATAATACTATTGTCTCTATGCTCTTACAAGTAAACTTTTATGATGGCGATGGTGATCATGATGCTGTTATGATGTTTACATGTCAATGATGATGATGAAAAGGATGATGATGATTAAAGTAGTTACATGCAGTACATTCGTATAGATTTAAATAACAACAACAACAACAACTACAACTTTATTTATACTCTTTTTCGTACATTTACAGAGAAAAAATATAAAAAGGGATAAATATATATTCAAATAGTCGAGCACAGCTACTTAAAACAGCTAGAGAAAGCTAATCGCGTTAAGCAGCTAGGGTCAGTGTTTGAACAGATAACTAGTAGTATAAATGTTGTTGTCATACTCTTTCACCAAGCCTACAGTAAGACACAAACACTGCCTTTCAGGTTGCCTTGGTAACATGGACTGAAGAAGTTGGTATGGCCCTGGTCCATCGTGACCTAACGAGCATGCGCGTCAAGACGCCATCAGGACAAGTCTTGGTCTTCAGTGTCCTTCAGATCTTTCCTTTCACTTCAGAATCTAAACGAATGGGGATTATAGTCAAGGTAAGTACAAACTGCCGGTTTTCACTTGCGACGCAAACATAAGCACAAAAATGCTTCCGTTGGGACTAGCTTGCGTGGCGGGATGGCCCAAAGGATAGGGATCGGAGGGGGACTGAGGGACTAGGAGGGGGACTGAGGGGATGGGAGGAGGACTGAGGTGCTGGGAGGGGGTAGTTGGGACAAGTTTTCATGTTTGTGCGTATGTTAGTGTTTCTAGTTAAAATGTAAAAAGAACAAGAATAATAATAATAAATACAATGGGATGGTAGCTCCATAACAAGCAATACTATCATATCTATCTATCTATGGGTCATTCAACACAGTATTGTGTCTTTAATACCTATCTATCTTTATTGACATTGCCCAAATTATGTTTTATGTTATCTACGGAAATTTTCGCAATACCAATGTGTTTTGAGTGATGATGATGAGTAGGAGGAGGAATTGATGATGAGAAATTACAAGGGTTGTGGTGATTGTAGTGAAGAAGTTGATTTGATTTTCGACTTTTGTTTTCTAGGAGCAATCTACAGGAGAAATTACTTTCTACATGAAGGGAGCTGATGTTGTGATGAGTAGCATAGTACAGTACAACGACTGGTTAGAAGAAGAGGTACACACACTCAGACACGACCACATGTTGAAGCTTATGCTTATATCTATCTATCTATCTATCTATCTATCTATCTATCTATCTATCTATCTATCTGTCTGTCTGTCTGTCTGTCTGTCTGTCTGTCTATCTATCAATCTATCTAATATCTATCTATCAATCTATCTATCTATCTATCTATCTATCTATCTATCAATCTATCTATCTATCTATCTATCTATCTATCTATCTATCTATCTGTCTGTCTGTCTGTCTGTCTGTCTGTCTGTCTGTCTATCTATCAATCTATCTGTATCTATCTGTCTGTCTGTCTGTCTGTCTATCTATCAATCTATCTGTCATGCAATATATCACAGTGAAATAACGCCTTTTTTAAATGTAATAATAACTTTATTGCTTACGCTTGCCTTTCTCTAGTGTGATAACATGGGTAGAGAAGGTCTTCGCACGCTGGTCGTTGCTAAGAAGGTACTAACAGAAGAGCAATACATTGACTTTGAGGTGAGTTTTACGTTGGATATTGTAACACAAGATGCTGCTTTAGAATGATTGACAATCAACTGGTTAAGCCAACAAAGTCCATTGTTTTGTCATGCTGTATAATCACATGATTGTATTCCTTCAATAGAGTCATTTTCATATGAGTGGGAAACCTACAGGACTTTAAAAAAAAGTCTAAAAGTCCTACAGTACGGAGTTACGGTCACAGTACGGAATCAAAGACATTGTATTCAACCAATCACAGCATGCAAAATCATTGCTCAACCAATCAGAATGCATGGATACCGTACGGTCACTGCACGGCACAAACCGTACCATAACTACTTCTTACTTCCCACTCATACCAAAACCCGGATTTACGAATTTCCCAAACAAAAAAACCTGGATTTACGAATACTTCGAAGTCGCTGCATGTTACAGAAACCAGAGTGAAGCACCGGCCACATGGCCCAATAATGGCTTGATACTCTTCCATTTATTACATTATGTTCCCCCGCAGCATCGATACAATCAAGCCAAGTTAAGCATTGCTGACAGAGCTGCAAAGGTAACGTCTCATTCACATTGAATGATGAACCATTTAACACAGGTAACCCTTGGTGCATGTTGTTCAACAGGTTGCCGGCGTACAGGAATCAATTGAACACGATCTGGAGCTGTTGTGTCTGACTGGCGTCGAAGACAAACTACAGGTATGACTGTCTGTCTGTCTGTCTGCCTCTCTTTAAACTCAGCTTTCCTGAAAGCAAGTATTTTGTAATTGGTGAAATTGTGAGTATAATAAAGTTCATTCATTCATACATTCATTCATTCTATCTGTCTGCCTCTGTCTGTCTACCTCTCTGTTTGTCTGTCTGTCTACCTCTCTGTCTGTCTGTCTATCTGTTTGTCTGTCTGTCTCTCTGTCTGTCTGCCTGTCTATCTGTCTGTCTTCCTCTCTGTCTGTCTGTCTTCCTCTCTGTCTGTCTGTCTGTCTGTACCCTCAGTTCTATACACTAATGATACAAAAACCACTCTATAAACAAGGTTTCTGATCATTTGTTATCTATTTTTAGTTTGACGTTCGACCAACATTAGAGTTGCTACGCAATGCAGGAATTAGAGTAAGTAACCATGGCGACGATGACGATGATCAGGGTGATGGTGGTGGTGACATGACGATGTTATGGAGTTGATGATGCTAATGATGATTGGTGGTGATGATGTTGGTCATGATGATTATGATGATGGTGGTGATGGTTGTGATCAAAGATGATCCATGATCATATGTTTTTTGTGATGATGATGATGATTGGTGGAAGTGTTGGTAATGAATGATTATGATTCATGAGTATGGTGGTAGTGATGATAACAACAATAACAATGTAGCACCTCACAAAATATCGGTGCTTTACAAAGATAAACTGATCATGATGATCCATGATCATATGTTTTTGGTGATGATGATGATAATGGTAGTAGATGTTAAGCCGCTGCAGGTCATTTTATATCTCAGAAAAACTACTTTTCCTGGTGTACTTAATAAATGTATATTTACAAAGGTGTCTAATATATCCCATAGATTTGGATGTTGACTGGTGATAAACTGGAGACAGCAACCTGCATAGCACAGAGCTCACGTCTCGTCTCTCGAAGTCAGTCGATCTACGTTTTCAAACAAGTATGTACAATAGTGTAGTGCCAACTCATTTATCTTTATATTTGTTGTTACAGTTATTGTTTATGCTGCAGCTTTGTTGTTACTGCAACTGTTGCTGCTGACATATAGACATAGACTTTATTTTAGTGCTGCAGTTGGAACTGTTGTTTGACCCTCAAGGTTGTCCTCTTGCATCCTCCACATGTTATTTATATAGCGTGTAAATTATTATTTTCATGAATCTTTGGAAATAAATGAACCTTTGTTGTTGCTGCTGCAGCTGCATGCAACTGTTGCTGCTGTTGTTGCTGTTGCTGTAGCTGTTGCTGCTGTAACTGTTGTTGTTGCTGCTGCTGCAACTGCTAGTTCACCAACTATTTCTTCTGAGTCTGTTGGTAGAAATAGGAAGATATTTATGCATGTCTTTTCATGGACTTCCTTTTGTAAAGCTGCCGCTCTACTACACGAAGTGTAAAAAAAAGATGCGCGTGCATATCTTTTTAATGATGTATCAAGTATGTGGGTTGCCTGTGGTTTACACGTGTTATTTTGTTGTAGGTTTCTTCTCGTAGCGAGGCTCACCTTGAGTTAAATTCCTTCAGACGTAAAAATGACTGCGCATTAATCATCAAAGGAGACTCTATAGAGGTAACGTCATGTCCAAGTCTACCATTAAGTGTGCGAAAATGATGTCATATAGGTGGTTTCCCCAGCAAAGGGGTTTCCCCAGCAGATGGGTTTCCCCAGCAGAGGGGTTTCCTTACAGAGGGGTTTTCCAGCAGATGGGTTTCCCAGCAGATCGATCTTCCTCGCAGAGGGGTTTCCCAGCAGATCGGTCTTCCTAGCAGAAGGGTTTTCCCAACAGAGCGGTTTTCCCAGCAGAGGGATTTCCCCATCAGAGGGGTTTCCCCAGAAAAGGGTTTTCCCTAGCAGAGGGGTTTCCCCATCAGCAATTTTGTGGATCAGAAACAAAGAAATATTTTGAAATCAGAAAAGTTTTCATTTCCCTGAGGAGAAACTTGTGCTGTTCTGATTCACAAGATGTCCACTGCAACAACTATGAGAAAAGTAAAAGTGGAAGAAAATTTCCTATTTCCCTGCCATTCCCTATTCGTAGTTAGACGCCGTTTTGATCTTCTTGTATTCTAGGCTTGTTTATCACACTACGAGCAAGAGTTTATGGAGCTGGCGTGCCACTGTCCAGCGGTTGTATGCTGTCGCTGTTCGCCTCAACAAAAAGCTGACATCGTGAGACTGGTGAAGAAACACACTGGTAAACGAACTTGCGCAATAGGTAAGGTAATGTAGAGAAATACCACCCTCCCCTCCCCTCCAACTGCCCTACCCCTCCCCACCTAAACCTCTTATGCCGATACCATGAAGCAGACAGATAGACAGACAGAATTGTTTATTTTGACACGGTAAAAAACATCAGTTTTCTGTTGCCCTAGGTGACGGAGGTAATGACGTCAGCATGATCCAAGCAGCGGACGCGGGGATTGGGATCGAGGGCAAGGTATGTACGTTGCCATGGTAACCCTGAGTGCATACATACTGGTTTTACAGGTTTGTTATTGTTTCTATTACAGGAAGGACGGCAGGCATCCTTAGCCTCGGATTTCTCCATCACCCAGTTTAAAAACATTGGGAGATTACTGGTTTGGCATGGACGAAACAGGTTAGACTGGTTTGAGCTCTTCAATTCAAATAATTATGTAGACGAAACGTGCTGACACAGGCAGCCCAACCATTTCTTTTGTATGCGCGCGTCTTTTTTTTGATGGGTTTCCTGTGGTAGAGCGCACGCGCAATACGTAGTATGTTGGGCTCCCTGTGCGCGTCCCGCATTGAACCCCATGTTGGCCGAGTAGGTTGGTAACGAGTCAAAAATCCCTAGGGTAGGGGTCCAAAGACATGTTTTTGTCTATCAGGTTTTTATACTAAAGCGTTTGTTTTCTTTGTTTTAGTTACAAGCGATCAGCTTCTTTAAGTCAGTTCGTTATTCACCGTGGATTAATTATCTCTGTCATGCAGGTATGTCACTCTTACCTCTGTATTTCTCCCTCTCCTACCTCTCCTATATAAGGAGGGACAAACTCGTTGGAAGACCCGTGCCCCTCCCCCCTAAAGTCAGAAGGGTACCCATAATTCTATTGGTTGATGAAATCTTTCAATGTTCATTCTCTCGTAGGCCGTGTTCTCTTGTGTGTTCTATTTTGCATCAGTTTCTCTTTATCAAGGCTTCCTGATGGTTGGGTAAGTGACTGACTCTTTGCAGAACTATCGATGTGGGATCCCTGTGTTATTGCGGAGCAAACGGTGTAGACACTGTGCAACAACGATTTCAGTGTGTCCACCTCTGCAATTTATTGCACGCAATATTGTAGAATATAGGATCACATTGTACTTCAATCTCAAAGTTCTTTTGATGTGAAATTGTTACGTTTACTGTGCTTAATAACAATCTGTCCGGTATGGTTGACTTTAGTGTCGTGCTGATGAGATAATCGGCAAAATGGGTCACGTGACCATGTCATGAATTTCAATATTGTCATTTTTCTAATTAACACGAAACTTAACAATTTTACATCAAAAGAACTTTGAAATAAAAGACACCCATCAGCCCATTTGCAAATTTCTGTTTTTCTCGCCTTAATGTCACGTGACCACCGGAAGTCAACATTACCCAGCTTAAAATATTAAGGAATCTAAGTGTGACTTACGGCATAATTTTCTATTTCATAGTTTTAAACTGCATGGAGATATGTCGGAAAATGTGATTTTCCATGAATCTGAAAAAGCCAAGCCTTAACAGGCTTGAGATGATGGTCATAATAGAGGTGGACAGATACTGCAATAATATTGCCAGCAATGTTGCACCGTGTGTCTGATTTAGTGCGGCTAAACTAGTCTGCCTCTGTTCAATGTTTCTATGATATATTTTATGTTTCTGTAGTTATGCTACCATCTACACAATGTTTGTTCGTGTTCAATATTTCTATGATATATTTTATGTTTCTGTAGTTATGCTACCATCTACACAATGTTTGTTCGTGTTCAATATTTCTATGATATATTTTATGCATGTTTCTGTAGTTATGCTACCATCTACACAATGTTTGTTCGTGTTCAATATTTCTATGATATATTTTATGTTTCTGTAGTTATGCTACCATCTACACAATGTTTGTTCGTGTTCAATATTTCTATGATATATTTTATGTTTCTGTAGTTATGCTACCATCTACACAATGTTTGTTCGTGTTCAATATTTCTATGATATATTTTATGTTTCTGTAGTTACGCTACCATCTACACAATGTTTGTTCGTGTTCAATATTTCTATGATATATTTTATGTTTCTGTAGTTACGCTACCATCTACACAATGTTTCCTGTTTTCTCGCTCGTCCTGGATGTCGATGTATCCGCTGACAAGGCCCTACTCTATCCTGAACTGTACAAGGATTTAACCAAGGTATGTCGACAAAAGCCTGGTTGTCACTAGCAACACAACCATAAGAACTTGTGTCATGTGAAAATGGACCCGACACAAATGGAAAAAGTTAGAGTCTTGCGCTTATACTTACGCCAGAACTGTTTTCACGGTCATTTAACTGTTGTGGTTGCGCTTATACTTGCGTGAGGCCTGTTTTCACAGTGACATAAGGCCTCTTGCGCTTATGCTTGCGTTAGGCCTGTTTTCCTAGTGCCACTCCCAACTACATTGTATAAGTACAATACAAATCGATCTTCTTGTTCTAACCCATGCGTATCGCGTTTTCTCTCAGGGTCGATCGCTGTCTTACAAAACGTTCTTTGTGTGGATATTAATTTCGATATATCAAGGTAAGGTAGAGATGACAAACAAACAGACCTGTGAAGGGAAGAGAGGGTACGTTTATGTTGTAACAAGAAGTGGTGTCGTGCCCTATAAAGTATAGCACACGGATGGCTTTTCCGTCTTTTCCGTTTGTCCTTCTGCCCATCTATCATTTTATCTGTCCCTCCCTCTGTCTATCCGTTTATTATTATATTTTACTGTATCTCTCCCTCCCTCTATCTTTCTGTCTACATGTGTTTGTACATCTAACAAACTGTATGTCCCTCTATATCTTTCTGACTGTGTCTATCTTTCCCTCTGTCTTTCTGTCTGTCTGTTTGTTCTTGTAACCGACTGTCCATCTGTCTGTCCAGGTGCCATCATCATGTTTGGTGGTCTTATCTTATTTGACGACGAGTTCATCCACGTTGTGTCCATCACCTTTACTGCTCTCATCCTGACCGAGCTGTTGATGGTCGCGCTAACCATTCGTACGTGGCACTGGTTAATGGTTGTAGCAGAGATTCTTAGTCTAGGCATTTACGTGGCATCGCTTGCTCTTCTGCGGGATTACTTTGGTAAGGATTCTGTATTCTCTGTCGCCCTGACAACGGGCTTTGTTGCGCGCGGCTTTCTTTCAGTTTATTAACATGTTTATTAATATGTTGCTACGCACCAATAAAATAAATAAAACCATAAGAAACTACATGCAGTCACCTTGCGTTACCTTGACAAGAGATTCTGTTGCGCGCCTCAACGCACACATCCATGACTAGTCGCTTTCAACGTGACGTCATGGCGGCCATGTTGGAAAAAAAACTCTTGTAATTGTTTCAACATGGCTGCTGCGTCTTTGTACTTTAAATCTCCAGGGATTGATTGCAAACCAGCAATACGCTCTATTTATTACTTAGTTCTAATGCTTTAATCAATAATTGATAATTACTAATCGATGTGTATGTCCATTCTTGTTGTAGATGCGTGGTTTTTAATCTCGACAGACTTCTTGTGGAAAGTCGTTGTAATCACCCTGGTTAGCTGTCTACCTTTGTATATACTCAAGTATTTGCGTAGAAAATACGCCCCTCCAAGTTACTCCAAGCTAACATAGTCTACATAGGGAATAGTTATTGAAGGTTTACAATAGAACCCCGTTAATACGACCACCTCGTTAATACGACCACCCCGTTAATACGACCACCCCGTTAATAGACCACCTCGTTAATAGACCACCTCGTTAATAGACCACTTAATACGACCACCTCGTTAATAGACCACTTAATACGACCACCTCGTTAATACGACCACTTAATACGACCACCTCGTTAATAATAGACCACACCCCGTTAATACGACCACCCGTTAATAGACCACCTCGTTAATAATAGACCACCTCGTTAAATAGACCACCTCGTTAATAGACCACTTAATACGACCACCTCGTTAATACGACCACTTAATACGACCACCTCGTTAATACGACCACTTAATACGACCACCTCGTTAATAGACCACTTAATACGACCACCTCGTTAATACGACCACTTAATACGACCACCTCGTTAATACGACCACTTAATACGACCACCTCGTTAATACGACCACTTAATACGACCACCTCGTTAATACGACCACTTAATACGGCCACCTCGTTAATACGACCACTTAATACGGCCACCTCGTTAATACGACCACTTAATACGGCCACCTCGTTAATACGACCACTTAATACGGCCACCTCGTTAATCGTTAATACGGCCACCTCGTTAACTTAATACGGCCACCTCGTTAATACGACCACTTAATACGACCACCTCGTTAATACCGCCACCTCGTTAATACGACCACCCCGTTAATACGACCACCTCGTTGATACGACCGCCTCGTTAATAGACCACTTAATACGACCACCTCGTTAATACGACCACTTAATACGACCACCCGTTAATACCCACGTTAATACGACCACTTAATACGACCACCCCGTTAATACGTTAATACGTTAATACGACCACCTCGTTAATACGACCACTTAATACGACCACCTCGTTAATACGACCACTTAATACGACCACCTCGTTAATACGACCGCCTCGTTAATACGACCACTTAATACGACCACCTCGTTAATACGACCACTTAATACGACCACCTCGTTAATACGACCACTTAATACGACCACCTCGTTAATACGACCACTTAATACGGCCACCTCGTTAATGCGATCACCTCGTTAATGCGACCACTTAATATGACCATCGTTAGTACAGCCACCTCGTTAATACGGCCACCTCGTTAATACGGCCACCTCGTTAATACGGCCACCTCGTTAATACGATCACCTCGTTGATGCGGCTGCGCCGTTATAATGGCCACTTTAGTTTTGGCGCAAGAAAAGGTTCATGACTTGTCATGATTCTCTTGACATCAGTGTTTCTTTAGCCGGCCAGTTGGTGTCCGGTTAACGGGGGGTTATCTAGATGGACGTCAGTATTGGCAAAAATTGGTGAAGCATATGAAAGTTAAGAATGTGAGTAATACAGATCATAAAATAGATACAAAAAGGTTATATTAATTCATGTTAAATCAAATAAATCATTATGGATTCCTAAGCGTAAATATCAATTTAAAATTCCATAAAAAAGAAATAATAATAATAATAATCCTAACAAAGTTAAGATAAATCGTTTTATTAAATAACTGTAAGTTGGTCAATAGTTCAACCTAATCATTAGTATAACAGTATCGAAGAGTAGTGCTATCCTGGCCCTTCAAGCCAGACTTAGTCGTGCGAAGTTGGTCCATTTTGCCAGGCCAGTTTGGAAAGGAGAATGGGTACTAGGCAGCTTATTATTCAGTTGGCTCTTCCATTCTCAGCCACACTGTCGTACGACGAGTCTGAAGGGAAAAGCTCGAAGTCTAAAGAGCTCGTAATCTGTGTCACCGGCTTTGCGCAGTCTCCAGGGCCCTCTCGTCTCGCAAATTCCATTTTGAAAATAACGAGAAGAGTGACCCTGGGGACGAGGTTGCTTTGCGCATGTCCTCTGAACACACATGACGTCAGATGACGTCACTTGTCACCGCCTAGTTTCTATATGTTATATAATTGTCTGCTCAAAATAGTTTATAAAAATTATAGAATAGTAATTATCAAAATGATTGTATCATCGCCCTAAATCATATATTTTTCGTACTAGACTACGAGTATAATTATTTAAGTTGGTATTTTAGACATCAATGCTGTAGTTCGATTTTCTATAAAAATTATACAAAAATAGAACACTAAACAAGGTGTAATCATTTTCCAAGTAATTGTATAGGCTGAGCTATTTATTGCAATAGCAATTTTCCGAATTGAGAAATTCGTATTGTAAATAAAAAATTGAAGCGTAAAAGAACTTGTGTGTTTATTTATGGTCATTAGATATAGTGCACAAACTGAATGCGATGCAAGTAGTATAGGATGCCTGAACTGAGCCTGATTTTCTGTGGGACTTAACCTCTTTGCCCCCAATAATACCACCCCTCCCCACCCCCCCCATATTTCCCGCCCCCCTTCTCTTTGCTAGTCCAGATTACCGCACCTCCCACTTCCTACTCGATTTTCCTCCTCGTTTTCCCAGAGCCCAGTCTTCTATGAACCACGTTACAGGCATTGGTGATGAACATTTTATATCAGCCTACCGGGATATAACATCATCATAGATTTTGACAGGGAATCAACCAATCAGAACGCACGTACTATGTAAGCTATATTATAAAACATAGATACAGTACATATACATACATACATACATACATACAATTTACACACATACATACATACATACATACATACATGGTTTATTTGTTCTGCAGGTTAGTTTATAACGCAAGACTTAAGTCCTGATGTGGACCTGCCTATCTACTTATCGAAGGAGTACAATGAGCTTGTGTCACCTGTCACTTGACTTTTTGAATTTTCACCGAAGGCAAACGAAAATATCAAAACTTGAAAGAGCATGTTATAGTTAGTAAAAGTGGAAAGTTTGAAGGAAATTAAGTAAATAGGGCAATAGTTACAGGCATTCAAACTTGAACTTTTTTGTATGAAAATGTATGTTGATACAAATCCTTCTCAAAGCGGGAAACTTTGAAAGCCTTTAACTTTTGTCTTATTTGCTTGATTCCTTTGAAACTTTCCACTTTTACTAATTTTAGTATGCTCTTTCAAGTTATGATATTTTCGTTTGTCTTCGGTGAAAATTTAAAAAGTCACGTGACAGGTGACACAAGCCCATTGATGCGTATATCCCGCGGATGACGTAACAGATCTATGATTAGCAGCTAAAAAGCACAGGTAGCCCGAGAATGCGATAGTTTCGACATCCTTTACCATTGTAGTACCTACTGAAAAAGAGGTCTATAGATTGTCAGTCTAGAGTAACAGGACAGAACTGAAAAAACGCGAGTGGTGTTAGTGCCCCCTAATCATTTCTTGCTCCTATTTGTTACTATAGCAACAGCAATACTAGTTATCAGTCCCCGCTCATACACGTCATTGTTGACCTTCAGCAGTTATCGGTTATGTCACGCTTTTGACGAGAGTATTTTTGCAGCAAAGAATTTCTTCTGTTGCTCCGATTTCTACGAATTTCACACGAAAACATGAACGAATACAGCTGACAGGCGTAGTGTAATTTATAATCCTCATTCATGGGCTGTACGGCGAGTATCGAGAAAGATCCTGTTCTTGAGTCGGCGAAATTGAAAACGACGACCAGAAGATCAAAACATACAAATGAAGCCGGGTCTTTAGAAACAAAACAAACCTCATCAAAGCAAGATCCAAGGCCGACATCAATAGAAGATCAAGATGTAGAGAACGGGAATTACTTAGCACCTACGATTGAGACCCAGGGAGCAGGAGAATGTACGATTTCGGCGGGCAAGGTTTTGACTATCTTGCACTTCAACGATGTTTATAACATCGAACCTCGAGAAAAGGAACCGATCGGCGGAGCTGCAAGATTCGCTCATAAACTTGCTAGCTACAGGCACTTGAATCCTTTGACGGTGTTCAGTGGAGATGTGCTCAATCCATCCATGAGTAAGTGTAGAAGTTTATTAAGTCTTAATTATGTTGCTGTTTGGGGGGTTTGTTTGCAATTTACTTTTTGTTGTTATCTGACAGCATTGCATAATAGCCCCATTTATCATTAGCAGAACCACCCACGTGTTTCTCGGAAAAATCTCAGCATGTTTGAAAAACTTTACCGCGTTAGCAATACCTTTAAAGAAGTTAGATTTGATTATGTAAAGATATCTTGATAACCCAGTCAATCAACAAGTTACATGTATTGTTGATCACGACATAATCCAGTTATAATTTTACTATCAGACAGTGTGACCTATCCTTGCTCGACCACTTGAACTTTGTCACCTACATGTAAGATAACAGGTTTATCAATAATAAAATAGATCAATCTGCTATTTAAAGCAATTTTTACACTCAGGTACTCAGGTGTAATAGTGATGGGGACATGTGAAGCTTACATGTATACCTGAGTCCACCCCCCCCCCCCCCCCCCCCCCCCCCCCCCCCCCCCCCCCCCCCCCCCTGCCCCCCTGGTCAGCCTTGCTGGGAAAATCTCTTTTTTGTGATTTTCTTTTCAGAATTTTAATGAGCAAGAAATGTAAACTTAATCAAGTTAGATGTATGTTTTACATCAGAGATGATCAGTGATGATGTTGTTTTGTTTCTTAGTGAGTAGTGTTACAAAAGGCAAGCATATGGTTCCAGTTTTAAATTCTCTTAACATTGATGTAGCCGTTTATGGAAACCATGACTTTGGTGAGTTTAAGATATTATTACCTATTGTAGCCCAAGGATGAATGGGGGAAGGAGCTGGTATGCATTTTCTCCAAAGTGTGCCTTGAAGTTGAGATGCGAGTGCTAGCTCACCACTCAACCACCTATTATGCTTGAATCCCAATATTCCCATGTATACCTTGGGTGTCACTCTCGTCCTCCCACACAGGAGATATTCATATGTCTTTTACAGCAGTTTTCACACAGGTTCAGAAGTTCAAACTTCATTTGAGTGGTTTTATTGGCTTCTGTCAATCAAACGTGTGAACACCACTTGAGTGAAAGATGGCCCATCCCGAGTGTAGAGCGCCAACTTTGAAAACATGCACAAATTGTTCAACATGACACAGAAATACGGTTCAGCTACATGTATATAGCCCTCTGTTGGAGTGCCAGAAAGCTTGATTGACAGAAGACAAAAAAAAAACGAAGTTACTGTTTGGATTTCTGTGAATATTGCTGGACAGTGTAGTAAATAATTTTACAGTGTAATTATTGCGAGATATCCTTCATTCCATGTATCCAGCTTCTGCCGCAGATCTTTTTAGGTGTTCTTTCCATCCGTCTGTGGGGGAGGCTATCATGAATCACCACAATTTTATTTGTTGGCAGATTTTGGAGTTGATGACTTGATTGAGTTCAATGAAGCTACAAATTTCCCATGGTTGATGAGTAATGTCATTGATAAGACGTCAGATGGACCATTAGCCAATGGTGACATCACGAAGATGTTGGAATGGAATGGGACAAAGGCAAGTGTTTCAGTTATGGAAATATCAAGGCTACAAGTTTACATGCCATTGAAGCAGTTACAACTTGAGTTTCCTACTTTTTGTACACTCAGTTACTTTCAATACCTTTCTGACTTTAGAGTCGTTTTCGTAGGAGTAGGCAATTTATTGTACTGTGCCATGATGTATTGAAAGAGTTTGATTGGATGAGATGCATCTTCACGATTTTGGTTTGGTTCAGAAAGGAAGCCATTTGAGTGTCACGGTACCGTAGGTTTCCCACTCATACGGAAAACAACTCTAGTTGCATACATTATACAGTACATACAGTCTGAGCACACTGCATGATCAAAGGATTGCTGAATATCTTCTCCATATCATGTCGATACATACATGTACATATTCTATATGAAACCAATCTATATTTTAATATCTTTCATGTTTTGCTCCGCTATGTATAGATTGGTTTTATTGGTCTTGTTGAAGAAGAATGGCTTGCAACCCTTGCTACCATTGACCCCAGCGAAGTTATCTTCCAAGATTATGCTACTCGTGGGACAGAACTTGCCAAGCAACTGCGGGACGAAGGAGCAACACTTGTCATAGCCATAACGCACATGCGGATACCCAATGACACGCGTTTGGCTGAGGCCTCTGTCGGCATTGATCTCATTCTTGGAGGTCATGACCACCATTATGAAGTCAAGGACGTCAATGGAATTAAAATTATCAAGAGTGGATCAGACTTTAGAGAGTTTAGTAAAATTACTATTAATTTCAGCGAGGACAATAATTTCAACATTACAGATGTTGAACGAATTGAAATTACTAGTGAAGTACCAGAGGATCCTGAGTTAAAAGCAGTTGTAGATAAATATATGGGTAAGTACATGTATGTACAATAACTCTGAGAGATGTGATGGTCTGTCTCCAGTTGCACGATAGGTGAATAGCACTATCCACCGGGTAAGTCTTATCCAACAGATAAAACTGATGCAGTTATCCAATAAATTTTATCCTTTGGATAAGACTTACCTGGTGGATAGGGCTATTCACCTTTCATGTGTTTAGTGTTTAGTGCTTAGGTTTGATCCCTGGCCTTGCCGCAGGTGATTACACATTGTATCCTTGGGTGAGAGCTTTGCTTTGACATATTGCCTCACTCCATTCAGGTGTATATGATTGGGTACCTGTGAATAGTTGGGGTAACAGGTAGCTTATAACTGCTCAGGGCTACCTGCAATGGACTAGCATCCCATCCTGGGAGAGTACTGGTAGCAATACACCTTTATAGCTTCATTTTATACATTCTTTCATCTTTGCAAGGCCAAGATTGTAAAATTATTACTCATGTAATTCTGCCATTCATGGCTTCACTGTTCACAGCATTATCTGTTAGCTGTCTGTCTTTGCCTTAATTCCGGTTGTCACTTGCAACGCAACCATATTAGAACTTGTATCATGTGTGTGGTTGTGCTTATGGTTGCCCATTGCCTGTTATCAACCTGTTGTCACGGGATATACATGTAATGCCTCTTATGTGTGTGTGTCGCTAAACATCTCACTCATTTATTGAGATTTAAGTGGTTTTGAAAGTGAATCGTATAATCACACAATGCAATGTTTTGCACACTAGACGTCATGAAGGAAAGCATGGAAGAAACCCTCGGCCACGTAGAAGTTGAGCTGGATGGTAGATTTGCAAGCTTAAGAACAAAGGAAACCAACTTAGGTATCGTTGAATACGAAATAACAACTCGTCTCACTGCTTTATAATAATTATAATAATAATTTATTAATTATATCATTTTCAGGAAATTTTGTCACAGACATCATGCATAATGTATCTAAAGCTGATGTTGTGTTGCTAAACTCTGGGACACTGCGATCTGATGAATTACATCCTCCCGGTGTGTTTAAGAAGAAGGTGAGTTCACAGGCAGTGGGTGCAATAATTATTATACAAAAAAAAGTTATTATACAGTCGAAGTTCCCGTAAGCGACCACCTTGAGAATTCGAAAAAGTGGTCGTAACTAGAGCTGGCCGCTTACAAGAATGAGCTCTCGTAAACTACCACCAACTGAAACAATGAGGGTGGTCGCATACGAGAGTTTATACAATATCAAAATAGCGGATGACCCATGCCGTCTGAAAATTAAGCTACTGTAATCAGAAAGCAGGAGAGCGGTAAGGTTATAACAAGTCACATCTATAAAGGTTCATAACTTCTGTTTATTCAAATCTATTCACACACACACACACATCTCTAAATAATCAAACCTTCCGTTTATTACGACAGAGCCCAGAATAATGATTATGTAATCAAGGATTGATGTCTTTTATTAAAGTGTTGACAGACTCAAATCAGATTCTTTGAGTGGTCGCTTACGGGGCTTGAAAACAAAGGAAATGACCAGTTGGTAATTCCAAATAGTGGTCGTGGTCGCTTACGGGAGCGGTCGCTTACGGGAGCTTTTCATTACATAGTTTTAATGGCAAGTCAAACAGGGTTTTATAAAGCTGGTCGTAACTAGAGCTGGTCGCTTACGAGAGCGGTCGTAAGGAGAGCTTTGACTAATATTTTTGAAATTTTTATTTTCAAAATATCAGAAAACTCGCAAAAGTGTCATAAATGTTTACATGTTCAAACACAAACAACCCAATCATTGCTTCTGAGGATACTTAAATAATAAACAAACAGCAATACTGTGTGCGTCCCGCTAGATGCACCTGCAGCAATGTAGTAGTGAAACTACATTTGTAGTCCAGTCATCCTATGAAATTTTTGGGGTCAAGTTGGAACAAATTGCAACAGAAAGTTTCTCATCGCTATTCAACCAAGATGGGTTACCTAAACAACATACTAAAAGTCCTCAAAAATCCCTTCGGTGGAACATGCCGAAAATTAGGATTAAAGATTTCGTGGTTTCACCACAGGGATCCCGCGTCGAGCAAAATAAATTATATTTAAACAAATACATTTATCCGACTTTTTTCTTTGATTTTTAATTTCCAAGATCTTCAATGTTATTTCTGTTGTGGTTGAAGTTAAGTTTATTAACACAAAAGTACTTGAAATGCAGGGGAAATGTCCCTAGGCCATGACCCTTACCACAGGGATCCCAATACGTAGAAAATTGAATTTTCAATCAAAAAGTCGATTTCCTGCTTTATGTTTGATTGGTTCTTGGTTATTCGTTGCGTTGTATAGCCAAATTAGTCTATTCTAAGACTGTTTAACACTAATGATTAATAATAATCAACTATTGAAATACAATGTGATAATAATTAAGATATAATGACCATAAGATAAAATATTATACTAATCAGAATTAAGATTAGCTTAATACAACTAAAACATATTGTTAGTCAGACTTATCCAAACCAAGGTCTGACGTGCTGGAGTTAGAATAACTTTGGCCTTTGCATGTACCACATGCAGCCGAGCAATCCATGTCGTACTTTTTGCACGTACAAGTGCAAGTGCTATCTGATCTGACTTGCAGCCATCTGATCATTTCAATTAGTATAGTGTGCTATGGGCTTGTGGTAATTCAGTTAGTGGCTTCCCATCCGCTAAGTGTCATCCCCAGTCAAAAGGCTGTAGCTGTTCGCAACCTCTTTCCATTCCTGGATCTGGTAGTACACACGTATAGACTGTGGTCAGATTGCATCAACAGCTGAGAGTGGGTGGAAGGTTTTCAGGTTGAACAAATTACAATCCAGTGGCTACCTTTTGGCAAAGACGGGTGTATCGTAGAGAGTCTACAATTAGCCTCTCCTCTGAACCATCACTGTACAAATATCGAGAGAAGTTATTTCTCTCCTGCCACAATGATGTCTTCCTTTGTAGTTACAGTACCCCATGGTCGATCAAAGATTTCTGCTTTTTGAAGGAATCTGCATGGAATCTGTTTCAATATTTTTAAAGCTAATGCTTTGCCAATCTCATGGAGCCGTGATGTTGTGTCGCATCCTAGAATTGCATGCAGAAACAATAGGTTTTTGCACACATTGGCGCCTAGGGCAGACTTTGTCCTCTTTATGTTCCATACTCTCTTGTTCTGTGGCCTTGGCTTGGGATCTGGCTAGAAGAACAGGCCGTGCGAATCCACTTCAACATGATAACACAGTTTAGACTAACAGGTCGGTATCGTCTCCAACTAGTACACTAGCTTTAGTGTTCATCCTGACATTTTTCCGATTTCTGATATAATTTTTATGAGTTCACTGATCTTAATGTGATTTATTATTATTAAAAATATCGTTTTTTATATTTTTTGTTTTTATTGTTAAGCGCTTTAGAACATTACATATTTTGCGCTATATAAATAAAGTTTATTTATTTATTCATTTATTATGTTGAAGTGGATTCGCACGGCCTGTTCTCAACAAAATCGTGCAACTTGTCGCACAACATTGTTGCGTTGCAAGTTGCAGAGCAATGTTTCTCGTATTACCATCGTTCGTGCAACTTGTCGCGCAACACACTCCGTGTTGTAGGTTGCAAAATTTTGTTGCGCAAAGTAGAAGCTCTTTCTACTTCATGCAACAAAGTTTTGCAACCTGCAACTCAGAAAATTTAATTTGTTGCGCGACAAGTTGCGCGAACGATGGTAATACGAGAAACATTGCTCTGCAACTTGCAACGCAACAATGTTGCGCGAAAAGTTGCATACTTTTGTTGCTCGTATTACCGCACCTGTTTTTGCACACACTTTATGCTTTGCATCAGCTTTAAAAATGATTGAAACAGATTCCATGCAGATTCCTTCAACAAGCAGAAATTTTTGATCGACCAGCGGGTATAACTAGAAAGGAATACATCTTTATTGCAGGAGAGAAAGCACTTCTCTCTTTGTACAGTGATGATTCAGAGGAGAGGCTAATTGCAGACTCTCTACGATACACCCGTTTTTGCCAAAAGGTAGCCAAGTGATCGTAATTTGTTCAACCTGAAAGCCTTCCACCCACATCAGCTACTGCTACATACCACATTCTACGTGTGTACTACCAGATCCAGGAATGGAAAGAGGTTGCGAACAGCTACAGCCTTTTGACTGGGGATGACACTTAGCGGACGGGAAGCCATGCACTTCCTATCCTAACTGAATTACCACAACCCCATAGCGCACTATACTAATTGAGATGATCAGATGGCTGCAAGTCAGATCAGGTAGCACTTGCGCAGGTGTACGTGCAAAAAGTACTACCTGGATTGCTTGGCTGCATGTGGTACATGCAAAGGCCAAAGTTATTCTAACTCCAGCACGCGAGACCTAGCTTGGTTTGGATGAGTCTGACTAACAATATGTGTTAGTTGTATTAAGCTTTAAATGTTAATTCTGCTTGGTATAATATTTTATCTTATGGTCATTATCATAATTATTATGTGACTTTATTATTACTTAAGTCAGTATAAATATAACCTTAATGCAACCAATTAGAGTCATTTTCGTATGAGTGGGAAGTAGTTACGGTACGGTTCGTGCCGTGCAGTGACAGTATCGCGCCATCAACGTGCAGTGTGATTGGTTGAATACAATGTGTTCGATTCTGTACCGTTAGCGTAACTCCATACCGTAGGTTTCCCACTCATACGAAAACGACTCTATTATCATTATTGTATTTCAATAGTTGATTAATATTAGTCATTAGTGTTAAACAGTCTTAGAATAGACTAATTTGGCTATACAACGCAACGAATAACCAAGAAACAATCAAACATAAAGCAGGAAATCGATTTTTTGATTGAAAATTCTATTTTCTACATATTGGGATCCCTGTGGTAAGGGTCATGGCCTAGGGACATTTCCCCTGCATTTCAAGTACTTTTGTGTTAATAAAGTAACTTCAACCACAACAGGAATAATATTGAAGATCTTGGAAATTAAAAATCAAAGAAAAAAGTCGGATAAATGTATTTGTTTAAATATAATTTATTTTGCTCGACGCGGGATCCCTGTGGTGAAACCACGAAATCTTTAATCCTAATTTTCGGCATGTTCCACCGAAGGGATTTTTGAGGACTTTTAGTATGTTGTTTAGGTAACCCACCTTGGTTGAATAGCGATGAGAAACTTTCTGTTGCAATTTGTTCCAACCTAAACCGTAGAATGACTGGACTATTGTGCAAGCACATCTTGAGGGATGCACACAGGGAGCCCAAGATAATATGTTACTAAGCACAGGGAGCCTAACATGGTGTGCTCTACCACAGGAAACCCATCACAAAAAGACACACGCATACCAATATGTTTTTATTACTCGGGCCCAGGCCGCAGGCCGCCCGAGTTAGAAAATGCGGATTTCGGTAGTAGTAGTAGTAGTAGTAGTTTTGTTCGGCTTCAAAATGACGAGTATGCGACGTATTTAATCGTATCCGGAGTTTCAAGATTACTCCGCAGATTTGAAAAGATAAAGGAGACACAGGACTCAAGTAGATTATGAATCTTAGTTTTGAAAGCAGCTGTAGATCTTCAAGCTATTAAAAGGTCAGCATTCTAGTTCATCGTTCAATGACTAGAAGTGGTAAAAGGACTAGAAGCTCGCTTAAAATATATATATTTTTAAACAAACGCGAGGCCGTTATCGGAACCATCTGACCTATGCAACCTCAAGACGTATCATGTTCGTACTCACCGGACTAATAGTCTCCCTCGTCACTCAACTGTCACTGATTGTCATGACGTCAGAGAAATTATATTGTATTGAAGAAGATGTCCTTGTTTTATTCGACGTTCGAACCGTAACTCGAACCCGAACTCGATTCCAAACTCGACGTTTCGGGATCTGAAGCTAGAGAGGGGGCCTTTACACAAACTCATCAAAATCAAATCAATTGAACTCAAAGTCAAAAGGTAATCAAATGAACTCAAAGGCAAATCAAATGAACTCGACACATACATGTATATACATAGTCTCCCTCGTCACGCAACTGTCAGTCATTGTCAGGTCTCTCCTCGCGCAGCTGACATTGTCCTTGTTCTTCAACCAACTGGCATTCATTTTCAAGTACTTCCTCGAACAACTGACATTTTCCTTTTCACAATGCCCGAGTGAACGCTCATTGAGCGTCTTGTTTATTATAACCCACAGGCTCTACCACAGGAAGCCCACCCAATATATTATACCACAACTTTACTACAGGAAGCCCATCCAATATATTATACCACAACTTTACTACAGGAAGCCCATCCAATATATTAACCAATGCACTCTACCACAGGAAGCCACCCAATATATTATACCACAGGAAGCCCATCCAATATATTAACCTGCTGGCTCCACCACAGGAAGCCCACCCAATATATTATAGCACAGCTTTACCACAGGAAGCCCACCCAATATATTATACCACAGCTTTACCACAGGAAGCCCATCCAATAATTAACCTGCTGGCTCCACCACAGGAAGCCCACCCAATATATTATAGCACAGCTTTACCACAGGAAGCCCATCCAATATATTAACCAATGCACTCTACCACAGGAAGCCCACCCAATATATTATACCACAGCTTTACCACAGGAAGCCCATCCAATAATTAACCTGCAGGCTACACCACAGGAAGCCCACTCAATAAATTATCCACAGTCTCTACCACAGGAAGCCCACTCAATATATTAACCCACAGTCTCTACCACAGGAAGCCCACTCAATAAATTATCCAGAGTCTCTACCACAGGAAGCCCACCCAATATATTAACCCACAGGCTTCACCACAGGAAGCCCACTCAATAAATTATATACAGTCTCTACCACAGGAAGCCCACTCAATATATTAACCCACAGTCTCTACCACAGGAAGCCCATCCAATAATTAACCTGCAGGCTCCACCACAGGAAGCCCACTCAATAAATTATCCACAGTCTCTACCACAGGAAGCCCACCCAATATATTAACCCACAGGCTTCACCACAGGAAGCCCACTCAATAAATTATCCACAGTCTCTACCACAGGAAACCCACTCAATATATTAACCCACAGTCTCTACCACAGGAAGCCCACCCAATATATTAACCTACAGTCTCTACCACAGGAAGCAAGCCCACCCAATATAGATTTATTATACAACAGCTCCACCACAGGAAGCCCATCTAATAATTAACCTCTGCAGGCTCTACCACAGTAACCCCATCAAAAGACGCATGCAAAATATATTTTATTTTTAGCAATAGAAGCAAAATAAGCGGAATACAAATTCGCAAAATCAAATTTCAGGGAAATTTCCTCAGGGTTAATTACTCTAAACAGATTGGATAGAGGGAGGACTGAGGATGTGGTAGCAGTAAGAACCCTCCCTGTTTCTACTAGCCAGTCAAATATGAAGGAGTGAGTTACATACTCTTTGTCAATGTTGATTGTTCTTCCTATGTTTCTTTTCAGGCTCTCGTAGCTATTCTTCCAATGCCTGATTCCATGGTTGTCATAGAAATATCAGGTACTTACATACCTTGCAGAGATTCATGTAGGGAAATCTCAACAGTGTCAAATTAGGATTGCAGTTTTTTCGATGATTTTGCATGAGCGCTTCTCTGTCCTCTGATATAAACATGGGGGGATGGGCACTCTTGTAATTGACTAGTGCATTACACAGAGTGTGATATGCTGTAGATGTGCCTATTGTCAAGTTTATCACATACTAGCTGTTATTATACTGTCTTGTCCAGGCAAACAGCTATTAAGGGCATTAGAGAATGGTGTCAGTCAGTGGCCAAAACTCGAAGGACGATTTCCCCAGGTAGGTGCCCGATCGATCAGCTTATTTTGATGTACATGTATTTCCTTAGTTGCCAAATAGCTAGGAATTTTCATTTTCATTGGTCACCTTGTGGTGGGATACCTGTGTTATCTCATACCACAGGGTACCCACTATTTCATCACTTCATATCTCTCCTAGATTTCAGGGATGAAGTTTGCATTTAACCCTGACCTTAAGCCTGGCAACAGAGTAGTAAAAGACAGCGTTGTTATTGGTACAGATGAGCTAGATTTGAACAAGGTAAAAGCTTTGGGAGGGTTAAGGTTGTCTTTACATTCTAGTTCGAACATCCAGTGGTCAATCGTGACATTCTTTTATTTTACATTTTTACAATCCAGCTTTATAAACTGTGCACTAAAAGCTATATTGCCAAAGGAAAAGATGGTTATGATGTCTTTGCTGAATGCAAGATACTGGTAAATATACATGTATTGTATGTCAATGTCTTTATAAAACACAGTAGGGTACATCACTGATTACATGGAATCCAACCTCGTTCCCAGGATCTAACTCCTCCCAAGCTGTCAAGCATTGTAGAGGGGAGGGGAGGAGCCTGGGAACAAGGTTACAATCAATGGCATTTCAAGTACAGGCTGCCCAACTATTTCTTTTGTTGCGCTCAACTTTTTGGATGGGCTTCCTGAGATTGAGCAGCTGGATCCTTACAGAATTGCTGACGTGGTCCATATACTAGTGTAATGGCACAATTCTTGGTTTGCACATGACGTCGTCAAAACGCTAAAATCTAAAATATTCATTGTACAAAATTGTTTGTTTGATATTTTGTTTATATTCATAAGAAAAGTCTTCACAAAAAAATCTGTGTACTTTCGATGTTTGGTTTTTAATATATTGAGAGTCAATTTCTGTCACGCAACACTGTCACGTGTATTCTAAAGCCAGAGAATTAGAGAAATTTGCTTCAAATGTTACGTTTTTTACCTCGTGAATGATATGTAAGTTTGATTTTATTGATATCTCTATTGAAAAACTGAGTTGTTTGTAATATTAACGTGATTTTGATCCTTGTTGTTATTGGCCGCCATGTTAGTGTACTACGGTTGTACACCAAGATGGCGGCCCCATACATTCACACTAAATAATGCGTACATTTGATCGTTCATATCTCGGCATTGAAAGCTTCTTATAACTCAAAATTTGGTTGAGATAACATGATTTTGACTGCTCTTTTGGTTGTAAGACCTTTTGTTCAATTATACTCGATATAAGACCCAGAAAAGTTTACGATGACGTAAGTGCAAACCAGCAATACGCACTAGTGCCGACTACAGAGAGCTACCACAGGAAGCCCATCAAACATATGGACACTTACACAATATAACTTCAGAAGAAATTGTCGGGTTTCCTATGGTCGATGCAGATCGACCAGTGTGCCTCACCCATGGAAGACTGATAGAAGCTTATGCTATTTTCTTTTTTGTGTATAGTTGAATGAAGAAGACGGACCCATCATTCCAACAGTTGTACAGAATCATTTTGATTCTATTAACATCTTAACAGGCGTAAAATTGTCCAAGTCAAAACACAGGCAAAGCATTGTCATGTAAGCATGTAGTTTATTTAATAATACTACTCTACGAAATGTACATTTGTATGTCTTCAAACAAACGCCAGAAATTGTATATGCGCTGTATAAATAATGTAAACACATAGCCATGCACTTGCACATTTTTCCCATGACGACAAGCAAGCATGCAAGGCAACACCAACACAGAAACAACATAACTTTCTGAATAAGATGTAAATTGTACAGGGCCATCGTCACTAGTTTATTGTGTGCATGATAAAATTGACTTTGAAATCGCAGCTCACATCGAGCGGCACAAATGTTCACGTTGGACCCAATAATGTTGGATGTTGTTAGCAAACAATTTAATATTGCACTGGCCTGCAATGTTTTATATATCCTTACCATCATTAAAGATTAATATGTTTGAAACTTTACCAGGAAACACATTGGCGACTCAAGAGCTTCCATACTTAATGCAGAGAAGCACCATGTTAAGATAGATCCAAAGGTGAGAATCACTTTATATAATATATGCTACAATAGGAACAACACAAATGCCACCCAAGATCAGTGCCATCCGTTAGCCTGCCAAGCACGGAAATTGGCACCAATCATGAAGCAAATCTACAAGAGTAACTTATATAGGTAGCTTCAGCAAGGATGATGTAACATGAAGAAGATAGTGTGATTTGCATGCACGGGTGCATCATCCTGTGATGTTGGTTGGTGATGCAACAATGGAGACTGTATGATTTCAGGTGCCACCGTCAGGTGCCACCATGTGGTAACATGCATGCATCATCATAATAATCATCATCATCATCTGCAATGTTGGTATTGTCAACAGGATCCAATGTGACAAAATGACAAATGACATCCTCGAATTGTTGTCACTCTGTCTTTCAGAGTGCTTTCTTCACTGACATTGCTTCCTTGAATCTGTAGCATCTCATACTAATGCCGCAGTGTATCTTTTGCAGGTCGAAGGCAGAATAATAAACATTAAAGATTTGGTAAGAAGTAAAGATTTTCCTAAACATACACCCCCACCTTATCATCATCACAAAATTTTGTATAGTGCACTATCATACTCCAACATTGATGAATTCTGTGTGCGTTTTAGAAATATTCTGAGCCACAAGAGACTAAAGATGCCTGTGAAAAGCCAGAGAAAGGTCATGCAAACGATGTTGCAGAAGATGAGGAGGAAGAAGTGACACAAATCATTTCAGGCCAAGTCGTCAGAAGTGATGAAGAAGCACAAGAAGTATGCATGGAAACTAACACTGCAACTAATGCAAAGGTATAGTGATGATGGTGGTGGTGGATGATGTGGTGGTGGTTGGATGATGGTGGTGGTGGTTGGATGATGGTGGTGGTGGATGATGTGGTGGTGGTTGGATGATGGTGGTGGTGGATGATGTGGTGGTGGTTGGATGATGGTGGTGGTGGATGATGTGGTGGTGGTTGGATGATGATGGTGGTGGTTGGATGATGATGGTGGTGGTTGGATGATGGTGGTGGTGGATGATGTGGTGGTGGTTGGATGATGATGGTGGTGGTGGATGATGTGGTGGTGGTTGGATGATGATGGTGGTGGTGGATGTGGTGTGGTGGTGATGTTGGATGTGGTGGTGGTGGTTGGATGATGGTGGTGGTGGTGGTGGATGATGTGGTAGTGGTGGATGATGGTGGTGGTGGATGATGTGGTGGTGGTTGGATGATGATGGTGGTGGTTGGATGATGGTGGTGGTGGATGATGTGGTAGTGGTGGTGGATGATGATGGTGGTGGTGGTGGATAATGATGATGGTAGTGGATGATGTGGTAGTGGTGGATGATGGTGGTGGTGGATGATGATGGATGTTGATGGTGGTGGTGGTTGATGATGATGGTGGTGGTTGGATGATGGTGGTGGTGGTGGTGGTGGATGATGTGGTGGTGGTTGGATGATGATGGTGGTGGTTGGATGATGATGGTGGTGGTTGGATGATGGTGGTGGTGGATGATGTGGTAGTGGTGGATGATGGTGGTGGTGGATGATGTGGTGGTGGTTGGATGATGATGGTGGTGGTGGATGATGTGGTGGTGGTTGGATGATGTTGGTGGTGGTGGATGATGTGGTGGTGGTTGGATGATGGTGGTGGTGGTTGGATGATGGTGGTGGTGGTGGTGGATGATGGTAGTGGTGGTGGTGGTGGTGGATGATGTGGTGGTGGTGGTTGGATGATGATGGTGGTGGTTGGATGATGGTGGTGGTGGATGGATGTGGTAGTGGTGGATGATGATGGTGGTGGTGGTGGATAATGATGATGGTAGTGGATGATGTGGTAGTGGTGGATGATGGTGGTGGTGGATGATGATGGATGTTGATGTTGATGGTTGATGATGATGGTGGTGGTGGGTGATGGTGGATGATGATGATGAGAGGGCATTGTGTTACAATTGAAAATGTGACAATAGTTGAATTGGTGGATGATGGTGATGGTGGTGGATGATGGTGGTGGTGGTGGTGGATAATGATGATGGTAGTGGATGATGGTGGTGGTGGTGGATGATGATGGTGGTAGTGGATAATGATGATGGTGGTGGTGGATGATGATGATGGAGGTGGATGTTGGTGGTGGATGATGGTGGATGTTGATGGTGCTGGTGGATGATGATGGTGGTGGTAGGTGATGGTGGATTATGATGATGAGAGGGCATTGTGTTACAATTGAAAATGTGACAATAGTTTAAGTAGTTCAGGAAAATTATTTGTAATCTCAAATTTTCTTTGTACATACATTATACTTGAACAATGTAGTCAAGACAGCCACCATCAAAAATATCATTGACATGTTTCTTGTATTTCCAAGGAAATAAAACCAGATTTAGCAACAGAAGATGACTACTGGGACTTATGGGAGGCTGTCAAAGTAGATGACATCGATACAGTAAGTAGATTAAAGTACAAAACAAAGGGCATTTCTGTAGCAGCTACAAACATACTGTATGCAGTAGGAATAATGGCAGGTCAGTGACAAGATGTACTCTTGTCGATAATATTAATTACATGAATTTTGACTGAGATTTGGTAAATGGAAGGTGGAATTAGTGGTGGTGATACCACTATCTGAAAAATTTCAGCGATTTGATTGGTTGAGAGCAGTGGTATTTCAGCGTAATTTGAAATACCACATGTGAAAATTACAGTTTCCATGGTAACCACCCTTCTGCCTCATGGAAACAAAATGGCGGATGAAACCAAAGGTTGTTTTCAGTGCTAAAAGACAAAAAAATGAACCATAAACAAGTCCCAAAAACACCAGAAGCCAAAAGTACATACACATGGATAAATTCTTAGCATTTCAAGAAGCTTTTCTTTGGATGACTCTGCAGAAGGCAGCGGAAAACGATCAATTTATGATTGACGATTGAGTGATGTGTTTTTAGCCATTGTCAAAATCAAAGAAAGATCACTACAAAAGGTAATAAATGAAGCCTAGATCACTTTTTACTTTGTGTTTTCATTCTTTGTCTGACTTCGAAAAACGATCGTTATAAGAACACAGATTTGCTATGTTTTTTTCATAGCTGACTGCTGTGTTGTGTTAGTTCAGTCGAGCGTGTACTGTTGCTTGCAAACCTATTTTTCAGAGTGGTATAAACAAATAATAACATGAATTTTGACTGAGATTTGGTAAATGGAAGGTGGAATTAGTGGTGGAAATTATAAATTAGATAGATATTTAGATAGATAAGCAAACAAGCAATAAAGACAAGAATCAAGCAAAGAAATTGTATTCAAAGGTTACTTTGATAGTTTATTGTTATATTTTCTATAATAATTGAGAATAATTCTATTTATTATACTACTATTACGTAATTTTACCTTATAAGGTCAAGAGAACTCGAAAAATATGGAGCCGTATTACCATAGTTCGAAAGCCGTATTACCATAGTTCTAAAACCGGTTTCACTGCAAAGTTTTGAACATTTTGTGATGTCAAATCCATTGTCAATAAGAGTACTGACAATGGAAAACCGCTTGCGATTTCTTTTTTAAAACAACAAAGTCAAAAAATCATCCAAAAGCAAGGATAAAGTTTGAAAGAAAAACCTTTCAAGCGTGCGCTGTTGTCGTGCGCGAGCGATTCGTCATTCTCTGTGTGTCTGTTATTGTAAAAGAGCGCGCGGACCTTGGTGTTTGAAATAATTATTAGATAAATTTACTCAAAAACGGCATTATGTTTTCGTTCAAAGTAGTATAATAAATAGGTGTTGGGGTTTTTCCCGTAATACGGGCTGATATTTTACTCGTTACTCGCATTTTTCCTCGTCCCTTCGAAGTGTCCGAAAAATACATTCGAGGTGTCGTAAAATATCAGCCCGTAATACGGGAAAAACCCCAAATAAGATCTGAAAACTTCCCTGTAAATAATAATACCGGTAATACTGCAATAGCGAGGTGTCTGTAATAGTGAGGTGTCTGTAATAGCGAGGTGTCTGTAATAGTGAGGTGTCTATAATAGCGAGGTGTCTGCAATAGTGAGGTGTCTGTAATAACGAGGTGTCTGTAATAGTGAGGTGTCTGTAATAGCAGTGTCTGTAATAGTGAGGTGTCTGTAATAGTGAGGTGTCTGTAATAGCGAGGTGTCTGTAATAGTGAGGTGTCTGTAATAGCGAGGTGTCTGCAATAGTGAGGTGTCTGTAATAGCGAGGTGTCTGCAATAGTGAGGTGTCTGCAATAGCGAGGTGTCTGTAATAGCGAGGTGTCTGCAATAGTGAGGTGTCTGTAATAGCGAGGTGTCTGTAATAGCGAGGTGTCTGTAATAGTGAGGTGTCTGTAATAGCAGTGTCTGTAATAGTAGTGTCTGTAATAGTGAAGTGTCTGTAATAATAATAGTAATAGCAGTGTCTGTAATAGTGAGGTGTCTGTAATAGCGAGTTGTCTGTAATAGTGAGGTGTCTATAATAGCGAGGTGTCTGCAATAGTGAGGTGTCTGTAATAACGAGGTGTCTGTAATAGTGAGGTGTCTGTAATAGCAGTGTCTGTAATAGTGAGGTGTCTGTAATAGTGAAGTGTCTGTAATAATAATAGTAATAGCAGTGTCTGTAATAATAATAGTAATAGCAGTGTCTGTAATAGTGAGGTGTCTGTAATAGCGAGGTGTCTGTAATAGTGAGGTGTCTGTAATAGTGAGGTGTCTGTAATAATAATAGCGAGCAGTGTCTGTAATAATGAGGTGTCTGTAATAGTAGTGTCTGTAATAGCGAGGTGTCTGTAATAGCGAAGTGTCTGTAATAGTGAGGTGTCTGTAATAGTGAAGTGTCTGTAATAATAATAGTAATAGCAGTGTCTGTAATAGCAGTGTCTGTAATAGTGAGGTGTCTGTAATAGTGAGGTGTCTGTAATAGTGAGGTGTCTGTAATAATAATAGTAATAGCAGTGTCTGTAATAATAATAGTAATAGCAGTGTCTAATAGTGAGGTGTCTGTAATAGCGAGGTGTCTGTAATAGTGAGGTGTCTGTAATAGCGAGGTGTCTGTAATAGCGAGGTGTCTGTAATAGCGAAGTGTCTGTAATAGTGAGGTGTCTGTAATAACGAGGTGTCTGTAATAGTGAGGTGTCTGTAATAGCAGTGTCTGTAATAGCGAGGTGTCTGTAATAGTGAGGTGTCTGTAATAGCAGTGTCTGTAATAGCGAGGTGTCTGTAATAGCAAGGTGTCTGCAATAGCAAGGTGTCTGTAATAGCAAAGTGTCTGCAATAGCAAGGTGTATGTAATAGCAAGAGCAAGGTGTCTGCAATAGCATGGTGTCTGTAATAGCATGGTGTCTGTAATAGCAAGGTGTCTGCAATAGCAAGGGGGTGTCTGTAATAGTGGGGTGTCTGCAATAGTGAGGTGTCTGCAAGGCGAGAGTTGACTGTAATGAGACATTCTGCATCCTGGATATCAAGAGGTACATGTACATGTACAATGTATTTACACCAGGAGCACTGCAATACATTTTTACCTCTAGCACCCAGGCCCTGGTTGCACGAAAGGTGGTTAGTGCTATGTACCAGATAAGTCTGATCCTATTCGCCGGATAAAAATGATGCAGTTATCCAATAAATATTATCCGTTGGATAGCGCTACAGCTCCTTTCGTGCAACTGGGGCCAGGCTAACAGTTACACTGACCAAGAAATGAAACATTCTACCCCTACAGCTGTCTATTGATTGCATTTTGTAAAAGGTTCTGTGATCTTTGAGTAGTGTCCTACCAAGGAACAATCCCTTTCACACCTAACATTCCTTTCTTAGCTGTTTCATTAATTCTCGCAAGAGACTTCATCAACCCGGACACAGATTCTTGAGGGGTGTAGGTCCCCTTTGACCCGCCCATATCTGTTTGCACCCATCCAGGATCCAAGGCCGCCACAGCAATCCCGTCACTCTCCAAATCCACTTGCATTGGCTTTATCAGTGCAGTCAGTGCTCCTTTACTGGCCGTGTAGGGATAGGGCACCCTTTTCTGACGATGTAGACTCGATACATAACCAGTTGATATACAAGCTATGGCTGCCTTAGGCGAGCTTGGGTCTTCTGGGTCCTTGGCGGCTGTCTTTAGTAGTGGCAACAACGCCTGTATTATCATTATAGGGGATATTGTGTTGGTCGTGAAGAGTCGGGTCATTTCTTCGGGCGTAATTTCTCCAATTACTTGCCGATTCATAATTCCAGCGTTGTTCACCACGAAATTCAAGCCTCTACCTTGTAGTTTCTTGCTTACTTCAGAAGCAACGAGTTTTATTCGTTCGTAATCATCGACGTCAAGCTCCAGCAGCTCAAGGTTGCCATTCTCCGAGGCGAGTTTCTTGAGTTCGTTCGCGCTCTCGGATTCCAAGGATCTGCAAGTTGCAAACAAAACTTCGGGCGGTTTTGGGAGGCTGAGAAACTGCTTGACAAACTCCAAGCCAAGACCACGATTACAGCCTGTAATAAACACACTTCTGCAGCTTGGAAGAGTCATAGTTTTTGAATGTTCGATCAAGAAACCAACAAGTGTCACGTGACATTGTTGGCACAGGAAGACCGGTCGATAATACTCGCCACAGGAAACCCAACGTGATTTTTTTTCGTCACTTGAATTCGTTTACTGTACAGTTTATTTTTCTTTCTCCAAATTTATTTTTGCGTTTGTCTCTATTTTATTTTGTCATTTGTGCAGGGGTATTTCTCCTGCAGGTGGGGAGGGGTAAGCATCGAATGTACTACGTCTGTGAGGGGAGGGGAGGGACGGAAGTAAACTAAACAAACATTACAAGTTTGGATTTTTTTCTTTAGGTAAAAAATTTACAAGAAGAGAAGAACATTCGCTTAACAAGATTACAAGACAACAAAAGCATCCTGCATCTTGCAGCCGAACGGAATGCTACCAAGGTAATCATTGTACACCAGGGGAGTAGGCAGGGGGTCCCAGGGTGCCTGAGTCCCCTCTTCCTCTAGGTCTACTCTTTAAATTTATTTGGGGAGGGGGACATGGTTGTGAACGATATGGAATCTGAACCCCCCCCCCCCCCCCCCCCCCCCAATGGAAAATCCTGGTTACACCCCTGTATACAATGCAACATTGCATGGATGCAGTATTTATTGCACCGTCAGCGTCCACCATTACACATCACATCGATCATCATTTTCTCTTGATCACATGTATTATGTTGCTTGCAAGAAGGTTTGCATTGCGGGCAATCCTCTTCTTTACTCTTTGCAGGCATGCTTAGAGGGATGGGTTTTCTAGGACCGCCCCCTAAGGACACTTGCAAACGAGACTATTTCTTTAATGCATTTGTTTGTTTGCCGTCAGGTTGTGGAATATTTATTGTTACAGGGACAGGTGAATCCTAACTCACTCGATGAGATCCTACAGGTTGGTATTAAACCGCATACTTCATATCTATTAGAAGACTGATCCATCGGATAAGACTACATTCTGTATACAATCGCATATTTGTTGTTTGCTCATAACATGACGTGCTCTGTCATCAGTCACTTGTTTGTCTTGTGATCGGTGTGCAGTCTATAAATGCACCACCCGTAGTTTCCCAGAATGCTTTAGGATTCCATGTGTGCACGAGTGAAGTCAATGGACAAACATATTTAATATATGATATTTTTGGAAAACATATCTACTGCCAGTAATCAAGTAACGGAAAAACTAACTGTACAAACTACCAATACCTGATATTGAAGTTACACTCCAATTACTCTGAACAAAGGTTTCAAGTCGAGTCAAGTTTTTGTAATGACCTGATAGCCTCGACTTGAAACCATTGTTCGGAGTCATTGGAGTGTAACTTCAATATCAGCTATTGAATCTGACGAGTCTCTGCTGATGCCGTAGACAGTGAAAGCTAAGACTCAACAACTCCATTTACTGTTTTTGTTATGTAAAGGGTGTACCGTTGCATGGCGCAGCAGAGCATGACAGCGTTGATGCAGCAAGAACATTACTTGACCATGCAGCTGAGGTGAGTTGAGCGAAGAGAATTCTTGACAAAATGTGATGCACCATCTCCTCCCCAGATAACTTCTTGGAGATCACGAGGCTTGTGTGAGAATGAGTGTTCAGTCCAAAGCTATTGAAGGAATAGAAAATGAGCGAGCATGCGTGCAGTTATAGAGCACGCAGGGACTGAACAGAACATGAGGGAAGTGTTAGGAGAAGCATGACCTATACATTGTAGCAGAGTTCTTCTCAACACTTCTAGAGTGTTCTGACCAGTCCCCAAGTGCTCTATAGCTGCACACAGCAAACATTTATGTATATCTGCGCGCGCGTGCTGTGTGCTCTCATAAAGCACGCGGAATACGCACCCTTTGGCCAATCAGAGCGCTCGTAATATCATAGTTATTTTATAATGTTCTGAAGCCGTACTCCTCCTTCTAGATACTAGTATTTCTCTCAGGTCTATACGCAAGTTAGCCTCCCCCGCAGGCATTTTTAGGGGCCGTCACGCCTGTGGGTGGGAATGTGTGACGGCCCCTAAAAATGCCTACTGGGTAGGCTATACACAAGTGAGCTTATAATAACGTGTACAATTGATCTATACTTTCGTGCAGATAAACCAACAGGATTTGATTGGAAACACAGCGTTACATATCGCTTGCATGCATGGCAAGGTAAGTGGTAAATGCTAATGCATGACGACAATGACAAGAGTTCATATGGTATATGGTGTAATTACAAGGCTTTGCTTCTTTCTATTCCATGACAACAACGTAATTGCAGAGGAGAAACATTGCGCGCAATATTACTGGTAATATGATTGCATTGTGTGTCCATGCATCTCTGCAGTTGTTGTAACCAAGTTTATTGAAGTACAGCGTGATCCTACTTCTACAACATTGCCCGCAATATTACTGGCAAACTGATTGCAGCGTGTGTCCACCTCTGCAATTGTTGTAACCAAGTTTATTGAAGTACAATGTGATCCTACTTCTACAACATTGCGCGCAATATTACTGGCAATATGATTACAGCGTGTGTCCACCTCTGCAATTGTTGTAACCAAGTTTATTGAAGTACAATGTGATCCTACTTCTGCAACATTGCGCGCAATATTACTGGCAATATGATTACAGCGTATGTCCACCTCTGCAGTTGTTGTTTATTGAAGTACAGTGTGATCCTACATTGCGCGCTCATCAGTGTGATCATACGTGCGTGCTCATTCAACAAGTGGCGGAAATTATACAATTCTGTGTACAATGCTACACCGTGTGTCCGTCCCTGAACTGATTGCCCTTCTTCCTTGTCATTGCAGACCAAGATCAAAGATTTTCTGGTATCGAGAGGGGCGGACACTACTTTAGTTAATTCAGGTAATTCAGTGATAGACAGTACAGGCGGTCATTTCTAGTGTATTTGTATTAAGCACTTGGAATAAAAGGGAGAGAGGGTTGAAAAGAAGGGGGATTGCCTGCGAGCAACGCTCATATTTCTGGTGAGGGGGGAAGGGGAGATGAGCAGGCTAACAAGGAGGTTAATTACAGATAAACGCTTTTAAAAATTTCATCCATAAATACTTCCTCGATTTCATACAAAACTGGATTTTTGGCAGGAGGGGAGGGAGGGGACAGAATATTACTCTATTTAGTGGATAGATAGGAAAATAACGATGACTAATAGTTGTTGGTGTGTATTTCTTACATTCTCAGATGGAGAAACACCCGCCTTATGACGAGCAATAACGTTTGCTACACTGATGGCTGTTAATAGTCTAACTGATTCCACAATAATAATGGATCCCTGTACAAATGTATTTATTGAAACTCAATGATTTATGCAATGATATTTTTACTGGAAGAATCGTAGGGAATAAAATGTTTAAATTTTACTAAATTGTGTGAAAGTCTCTTTCATTATTCTAAAGGTCTCTATTTGGGGCTAACTTGGGTAAGGCCCGTGGGGAAGCGAGGGGAGGGTGCAGTTTTACTTAACCCTCCCCCCTTCCCTAGCCAAACAATCCTTTAAAATTCGCCCCTATGCGCTGGCGCCAGGACAAAAGCACAAAGATCAAACATTCCCCATCTTCAAAACATTTGCATTAGGGGTGGTCACGTGACCAGTTAGAGGGATAAAAGCAATACACAATTATTTTAAGCCGTTGGTGGCGAGTTCAAGTGATAAATTCTAGCTAGTATCTTAAAGCTATTTCGTTGTAAGTGCTTTATAGATTATCGTTCGGAATGGGTGACTTTCATTTCTTTTTAAGGAGATATGGGGTAAAACAGGTCACGTTAAATTAAAATCATTTTTATTCAAATTCTCTTTAAAAACAAACAAGAGCCACCCACACCGAACGACAATCTATAAAGCACTGGGAGAGAAATAGATTTAAGGTATTTGTTAGAATTTCCTACTTGAACTCGCGACCAACGAGCTATTTTTCTGTTTTCCAATGTAATGACGTCATAGGTCACGTGATCATAAAAAGCTTTGCACTAAAAAACTAAGGACCCGAAATCCAATGTATGCACTAGTTTTCGTTTAAACATAACACATGTTGGCTGAGTTATTGAGCAAAACGTGAATTCTCAAGAAGGCCCAAAACCCAGGCCTTTACATAAGTTACTTGATTGTGCCATCTTGTGCGATTTAATTTGCTGAGATTTCCTTATGCTTGCGTCATGCCCGTTTCTCACATTGAAATATAATTATGGCTGTGCTTTGAGTAGACAAAGTCACTAAAACTGACAATGAAGCTAATATGATTGAAAGATAGTCATTCATAACCGACTAACAATGGTTGGGCTGCCTGTATACCAGATGATACAACATGCACTGGGTTTCCTGCGGTACCCCCATCATGCAATGCGAGACGCGATGTGACGTCATGACGATGGCGTGTTGATGGCGTAAAAGCTAGTGAGCCGTTTGTTTCTCGTTCATGTGTGACTTGAAGGACTCTCACTAACTGACTGAATAAGGCGCTATCAGCGAATTAAAGATAAGTGTTTGCTTCATCTAAGGTTAGTATATATCAAGTACGTGTATTTGTTTATTCTCGAAGTCATTTTTGCCTTTTAAGTCTGACAGTTTGGATAAGCCACAGGTAGCCCAAGCGCAGCATTTGTATAAGAGAATGTATGGGAATTATTCATGGTGGATTTTCAGCGTAAATATTGAATAAATGTTACTGTAACTTACTATGTGTCTTGAAGTAGTTCCTGCCAATGTCTGGAGCGAGTTTCAGAATTTTTCGGAATTTTTCCCCTCCCCTTACTGAAACTCGCTCCAGACATTGGCAGGAACTACTTCAAGACACATAGTAAGTTACAGTAACATTTATTCAATATTTACGCTGAAAATCCACCATTGAATAATTCCCATACATTCTCTTATACAAATGCTGCGCTTGGGCTACCTGTGGATAAGCTGCAATGATCGATCCAAAATTTGAGAAATGTTTTACTTATTCGTTTATGATTTGCACTTTTCTTTAGTGTACCTGGTTGCCTACAAATTGACGAAGTGATACGAGCCTTCAAATTTGGCATCGCGCGCAAGATGGCGGACAGCAGCAAAAGTGTCCCTGGCACTTCGCAAAAAAAGTAAATTTGGCATCGTGAACGTCCATTTGCATCGTGTGTCGTTGTTTACTAGTTGCCAGGGGAGGGATAGACAGCCAGAATGATATTCTTCCTCTCGCCGATCGATGATTAGATCAAAAGAGAAGAAGGTTTTTATAACAGTATTACGTTGATTTAAGGTATCCGTACCAATAGGCCATATGGACTAACGGGTCACGTGACCCAACTTTCTCAAATCAAGCAGCAGTGTCAAAATGAACTCCAGAAATGAAAAGAGCAGCTCGATATTAGTAAGAAGGCGAAATTTCAGGTCATAACGTCTGACACAGGAGAAATGACATGAAATATAAAATCGAGTGTTTTCTAATAATTTGTTTGGAAAATGCATTGGATGGCATTTTTTGCCATCCAGCACATTTTTCCATACGAATCTTAATAAAATTTGCAATTTTATATTTCATGCCATTTCTGCTGTGTTAAACATTATAAGCTGAAATTTCGCCTTTTTACTAATATCGAGCTGCTCTTTTCATTTCTGGAGTTCATTTTGACACTGCTGCTTGATTTGAGAAAGTTGGGTCACGTGACCCGTTAGTGCATATGGCCTATTATCGACCATCGGCATTCTCGCGCCATATATATTAAAAAGAACGAATGTCCGAGTAATATTCTATGTACATCATGAAACTTTAAGCTTTGTAAACACATTTATCGAACATTTCCTACCTGATAAACGATGGTCTTGGCGAAAATTGAGCGTACAAAAAATGTGCTTGACAACCTATTATCGACCGTGCCGATCTATTATCGACCAACCAAAAACCTATTATCGACCCAGCACGACCTATTATCGACCGCGCGAGGCCTACTAACGAAATTGGCATTCGATATTGGAAAAACTATTTTTACCGAAGAGAAAAAGTGGAAATCTTTGATTTGATTTGTCATTTATTTGAGTAGAGTAAAGAAATAACATATTAGGAGAAGAATGATGTTTATTAATGTCTAGAAAACTGGGTAAGTTTTGTACCAACAAAGAAAATTGCAATTAATAATGACTTTGTTACATTTCAATATCCAGGTGATAGAACAATAATTGTAAATGAACAAAGTGAAAAGCATTTATTCACAATACCTATTTCACTTTTATAAAAAAAGCCACAGGAAAAACATTTATTATGGCACACAGAAATAAATGGGAAAAGTTAATCCTGAGTTACTTTATCAGTGATAACAAAATCAAAAAAGTTAATCCTGAGTTACTTTATCAGTGATAACAAAATCAAAAAAGTTAATCCTGAGTTACTTTATCAGTGATAACAAAATCAAAAAAGTTAATCCTGAGTTACTTTATCAGTGATAACAAAATCAAAAAAGTTAATCCTGAGTTACTTTATCAGTGATAACAAAATCAAAAAAGTTAATCCTGAGTTACTTTATCAGTGATAACAAAATCAAAAAAGTTAATCCTGAGTTACTTTATCAGTGATAACAAAATCAAAAAAGTTAATCCTGAGTTACTTTATCAGTGATAACAAAATCAAAAAAGTTAATCCTGAGTTACTTTATCAGTGATAACAAAATCAAAAAAGTTAATCCTGAGTTACTTTATCAGTGATAACAAAATCAAAAAAGTTAATCCTGAGTTACTTTATCAGTGATAACAAAATCAAAAAAATCAAATTGTCTTAGTCATTGTGCGAAGGAAAACCTTCTGCCTGGCACTCGTCACAGGTGTAATCGATTTCATCGAGTGCATCTAGTACTGGTATGTCTGTACACATGATGTGGAACCATTGGCTACAATAATCACACTCGACCCAGTCCTCTTCTCCAGCTTGATAGGGCGTTTTGCACTTCTTACAGAGGTAAGTCTCTTTCTCCTCTTCTGCACTCACATTCCTTTTCTTTCTTGTTTTTGTCTTTTTCAGCTTTCCTTGTTCTTTCTGGATTTTTGCCTACATTTTCTGCTTCTTCATTTCAAGTACTTTTCTTTTACGCTCCTCTGCTGCCTTTGCTCTTGCTTTTTTCTTTTCTTCTTTTTCTTTTCTTAGTTTTTCTTTTTCTTTTTTTAGTTTTTCTTTTTCTTTTTGTAGTTTTTCTTTCTGTTCCCTTTCGAGACGAAGGGCTTGGAGAAATACCTCTCCTGTTATACATCTGTTAGATGGGTTTAGTGCATGATTTTTTCTTTTTTTACCTCCAGATCGCCGGCTGCATGGCTCTATCATAATGGAGCAGAGCCCTTCATCTATCTCGATATCGCCACCAGGTGTGGATATAGTATATGGCTGCCTGTAGGCTGTAGGAGCTGTAGGAGCTGTAGGGGTAGGCGGCATGATATATGGAATGAACCCAATGCATGTACAGATTGATTCATTCCCATTGCAAAGGCAAGAGCAGGCAGTATTACAAGCACATGAACTAGAAGATGGTGATGGTGGAATGATATCATTGCAAAAATTAAAGGGTTCTGGTGATGGCACTGGCGAGAACTGGAATGGTGGGAGAAGTGGAGTAAAAATGGGAGATGCAGGTGTGGATGGCATGGTAGGGACTCTGTGAGGCGATGGTGTATGGAAGGCGGCTGCTTGAGGCGAAGCTGTTGCACTGCAAGGTGTGGATGGCATGGTAGGGACTCTGTGAGGCGATGGTGTATGAAAGGTGGCTGCTTGAGGTGAAGCGGTGGCACTGGACGGTATGAATGGCACGGTAGGGACTCTGTGAGGCGATGGTGTATGGAAGGTGGCTGCTTACTCTGTGAGGCGATGGTGTATGGAAGGTGGCGCTTGAGGTAGCGGGGACTCGGTATGAATGTGAGGCGATGGTGTATGGAAGGTGGCTGCTTGAGGTGAAGCGGTGGCACTGGACGGTATGAATGGCATGGTAGGGACTCTGTGAGGCGATGGTGTATGGAAGGTGGCTGCTTGAGGTGAAGCGGTGGCACTGGACGGTATGAATGGCGTGGTAGGGACTCTGTGAGGCGATGGTGTATGGAAGGTGGCTGCTTGAGGTGAAGTGGTGGCAATGGGCTGTGTGGTAGGAACGGCAGGGGCTCTGAAGGTGGCTTGAGGCATTGCTTGGGTGGCGCCTGCGTGTGTTGTTGCAGTGGGAGGTATGACAGGGGCTTGTACACCAGCCTGCAAAGACAATAGAAATATTATAATACAATAATTATAACAATTCCAATGTTAATGATAACAATTTCAATTGTAATTTGTATAGCTTGCATTTCAGAAAGCAATAATATCCAGGAAAGCTTACTTGCAGGCAAGCAGAGGTGTAGCTACTAACCTGAGAAAGCTTCTCGTAATGAAAAGCTGCAGGATTGTATGGGAATATTCCTGCTCTCCTAAATCCTCCCCGCACCACATCTGGCGTGTTGCTTGCATTCCATGCAACATTAAATAACCTGGCAAAATTTCTCTGTGTGACCACCGCGGATGTTAAATGGTGGAATGCAGCGCACGCCCTTGTCCACCCCTTTTTCAATGGACCAAACAAAGATAGATCTAATGGCTGCAGGAGATGGCTGGCATGTGCTGGCAAACAGAACACCAGGATCTTATTTTCTGCAGCCGTAAGGATGAGATCCTCTGTGACATGCGATTTATGGCCATCCATAATGAGCAGCACAGGCCTTTCTGATGGGATGGACCTAAGGAACAGTTCCTTGAACCATTGCAAGTACAGGTCTTTGTCGATCCATCCTGATTTTTGCGCAACAAATAGAGTACCCTCAGGAGCACCTTCTTTCACGCCATTAGGTACTCTACCCGACAGGCTTTTATAGATAAACATCGGAGGTAGACTGTTGCCAGCGGCCGAGCTGCATGCCATTACAGTGATCGTTTCGTGCTGGCCTTTGCTTATGCGAGGGACATGTTTGGCTCCTCTGGCGGCTGCGACTATCTTATTGATGGCGTCGAATTCGAAGCCGCTTTCGTCACAGTTGAATATTAGGTGCGGCTTGTCTGTAAGGTTTCCACCGTACTGATTCTGCGTCATCGTATCTAGAAGTCGCTTATAAAAAGCCTCGATCAGTGGCCTTGTGATGAGAGTCCTGACCAAACCAAAGTTTTGGGAAGCCCTCATCGATAATTCAGGGTGGCGATTTAAAAATCCTCTCCACCACTTCTCGCTCAAACAGTTCCCTTGTATAGTCTTGTTGCGCTTTTTTGCAATTGAGGTGGCCATGAACAGGATTATCTCCTTGCTTTTGCCATACCCCTGATTGCTGGCGAAGATCAGGTACTTTGCAAGTACCGGCCCGCGTCGATCGCAGCCAGCATATTTTAGTTGTTCCATAGTTTCCGTTTCCTTTGGCTTCTAAGTAGAAAAGTCAACACAAAATACTGTTGTTGCAAAAGACGTTAACAATCCTCCTGCCATGCAGAACCCGTCCGTGAATACGTCATTTCACTTAAAACCGCGTCGATCGCAGCCAGCATATTTTAGTTGTTCCATAGTTTCCGTTTCTCCTTTGGCATATTTAATAACCCTAAGTAGAAAGTCAACACAAAATACTGTTGTTGCAAAAGACGTTAACAATTCATTTCAGTTTCTTTTTTATGTTTGCACGCGTAACAAGAAAACCCCGTTTTTTTATAATAATGTGTGTAAATAATTGACTCACGACTCATTTCCCCCTTCCCATTTTTTCCCATTGCGGCTTGCAAAATACGCTGGGTATCTTAGTAAAATATACCTGGGGAGGGTAATCCCATACATCTTCAAGGGTATGTGCCTCTTGTAAAGGGCTAAAGGTCGGGGATAGGATAACTAATTTATCTTTTTGGTCTGGGATATCGGGATGTAGCTTTTTTGTGATCACATTTCTCGCTCCATTTGGTCTGGGATAGGGTATATATCCCCCCCCCCCCGGTTATCTATCGACTATCATATCTTATATGTTGATAAATTGCCAATGTGATAGGGTATTATTTAAGCTTAGAGCTGAAATCTTAGGTCTGAAATAGGATCAGTTTTGAGGTCAAGGCGGCACAAAAATTGCCAGGGTACCCCCTCCCCCTCCCCCCAGGAAATATTGAGTTTTGCTGCAGCTATTTCAACCTCTGAACGTGTGCGATCATGTGTCGAAACTAGCTAGCGCTAAAGGATGCTAAAGGGTATAATTTCAAGCCGAGGGCTATTTGCAATTTTTTTTGGCTTATTCGAGTAAAGAAAAAATGGTTATATTTCGATTATTAGCCGGTGAATTAGATTTTTTTTCGGAAAAGGTTGTGGATGGGGAAGGGACTTAAAATGGCAGTGTTTGCGAAACAATTGCATTTTATTCGAAAAAAAAGTATTTATACGTACCTTTTAAACTTATCCGATGAAGAGTTTAGCTGTTTAGTGTGCAAAAACTACGAAATTTGCCGGGAATTCGGGCAAGTCTAGACAAGAAAATTTTTTTTTCGAAAACTTCCCGCCAATCCCCTTGCGTGCGCAAGATTTGTATTCATGCAACAGCTGGGTGGTCGATAATAGGTATCGGAGGCACTTACGAGCCCACCGTTTATGATCAGCGGAAACTGCTTCAAAAACAAAATCGAATGGTACCATGGGATACAAGATGGATGACTGCTTTCTCTGGTCTATTTTCATGGGTATTTATCAAGGACACCAGTGGTTTTTTAGCATTTTTTTTCACCGATGTAAATGCAACATCGCGCGTAAAAGAAGAGGAAATTGCTGCTAAATTACAAAGGTATGGGTTTTTTCATTTTATTGTTCAAAGATCGAACGAAAACTCTACATTTGTGTTCGTTGCGGCAACTAGAACATGACCCTTTGCCTTTGGTGGTTTTCCAAGATCATCTCATGCTGCAGAGAGATAATTTTTTCTTTACAAGCGGTCGATAATAGGGAATGGTCGATAATAGGTACGAATACCTTAATTATTACTAGACAAACAATGAGCTTGGGCTACCCATGGTTGCTTTATACGATCATACAAACTTCAAATAAAAAGTGCATAGTGAGCAGCTACATAAGTTATTAGTAAGTGTCTGAGGGTGAGTAAGGAAATGGTAGGAAACAAGAGTGTTCTCCTATCCCGATTATAGCTCTTGGTTATTTCAGTAGGTAGCTAATTAACAAATAGAAAACGTTTCCCGTGTTTACATAGCCTGATATAAACACGAGGGAAGTTTGGGAGAAGTCGAGAACTATTGTGTAAAACCGAGCCGTTTTCTATTTGTTTTCTAAAATAACTACAAGGATTTCTTTCATAAAACTCCTTTATTTATGCGAGATTTTAGTGATCAAAATTTCAATTCTCCTGAAAAGCGTCAGAAATCGCCCATCATCCAATCAAATCTCACGAAAGAAATCAAAAAGGCAAAGCGACTCGACAACTTTTATCTGTGCAGTTTACTGTTTTGACACGAAAAACGATTTGAAGAATGCTATTTTCTGTCAGAAAATTACAGAAGAATGCTTGTTACACTTTGTTTTTGTATCCTGTGAACACGAAACACGAAGAAAAGTGAGAAAAGCTGAGCCGAATCACGATCAATGACGAAGAGTCGTCAAACTTTCTGAAATATTTGACATCTTGATGAATGGAGCACGAAGTCAGGTAGCCAAATATCTACAGTTTTTGTCGTATTTTTGAATCTTTTCGTCGCTTTTCTCGACAAGAATGTATAAACGATGGACGTTTCTGAGACATTTGAAGATGTTTTTTCTCTTTGACATATTTTACTAGAGATATGAATGTTCTGGCGAACCCGCCGTGTAGCTACAAGAATCGCTCTGTTTTTACTCTTTTGTGAGTATAAATACGGCTATCTTTTCTTGATATTTTCAGTCGTACACTTGAGAAAATATAAGACTTATGTGTAGCTAAGTATAACTTACAAAATGGTTAGTATGTGATTGAGAAAACTGAGCCGTTATATTTAGTTTTCTTCGTTATTGTGGACAGAAATAAAACATGTTTGACAACAGAAAAAAATACATTTGTGGTCAGTTATTTTTACAATCAAATCCACTGCATCGCTTCAAGGTTGTTCAAGGTCATGAACCATGTTTACATAGCCTCATATCAACATAGTAATTAACCAATCAGAGCGTGCGTTATATCTAAATTATTTTATAATACCCTATGTTTGTATTATTCTTTCTTCTTAATTAATTATATTATTGTAAATCCTGTGGTATTGAAAAAATAAATTGAATTGAAGTGATATACAATTCTTATTTTATTTTTACCATTAATCTTGTATATTATATCATTCTTTATTTCATTATTTTATTTTGTAATGCGCAGATGAAAATTATATGATTGATATCTGCGCTATATAAATTATTACATATAAAGAAAGTCTTCATAATAGAAATATATTATTATTATTATTATTATTTATTTAACCACTAGTCTCTGCCATAATATTTTTATACTCTAAATAATAACTTTGTTATTCTTTATTTATAGTTATTACAAGTGTTTTCTGTGTTCAAGAAACACTAGGGAGTTTAAGATTTGCAAAACCTACGACGGGACGTCAAACGGAAGTGTCAATAACTTTTGTTCGGGGTTTCGTACATTAGAGATTTAGTCCAAGCCTAAGCCTGTGAGGTTACTTCATCCACAAGGAATACCAACTATGAAGGTATGAAACTCCGAACAGAAGTTATTTACACTTCCGGTTGACGTCGCCGTCGTAGGTTTTGCAAATCTTAAACTCCCTAGAATCTGATGAAGAACTGCACATGGAATCATTCCCAGAGTCAAGTACTGTGTTCTTGTACAGGAGTGAATAAATTGTTCTTTGGTGAGGTGTCCAGAGAGTTACCATATATGAAACCCAAGACCTTTAGCTCAAAGACAGACAAATTTTTCCAGAAGTCAATCTTAACATCTTCCTTGATTGTGTATCCTTTCCATCTTGTTAAATGATATTGTGATTTTGTAAGATTTATAATCAAAATGCAAACAATGTTATCAGTTTTATGAATTAATGAAATCAAATACAGTCAAATAATGTGTGAAAACAATTGAAATGAAACACTTAATGTACATCAGGCCCCAGTTGCACGAAAGGTGAATAGCACTATCCACCGGATAAGTCCTATCCAACGGATAAAATTTATTGGATAACTGCATCAGTTTTATCCATTGGATAAGACTTACCCGGTGGATAGCGCTATTCACCTTTCGTGCAACCCGGGCCAGAAGTACATAACTAGAAGTGTCCATCTGTATAATAGATCTGTCATACATCAGATTAGAGAGTGAACTATTTTTAGAACTGAGTGCGAGTGCTCAACGATGTGTGGTGGCGTTGGCAACAGCACATACATTTCACTGCTAAAATATATTAAAAAACTGAAATTCTCTTCTATTTTGCCATTTTTCTTGCTCCTTCACGATCAAAAATGCATAGTTTTGATGCTTATCAATGTGGATAGTAGCTGAGTGTCAAGAAAAGTTTAAATCTACTGAGAATAAATAGAAATGTCTTTGTTGTTGATGATTTTTCTTGTAACAGATTAATTACTCTAGGCCGGGCACGAGTCTAAGAATACAGTTGGTATTTTGTTGTTGTTGTTGTTGGTCACCATCGCGATATGGCAGGAGACAAAGAGTGACCACAAGAGAGATTACAAATCACAAACCAATCAGGAAGCACCGGAGGTCAAGGGGCAAGTTCAGCCGTCAAAATCTCTCATCTCTCATGTAAAGATATCAGGCTGACTAGTTCCCCAAAATCTAAGTATGTTTTCTCGATTTTGGTCGTTTATACAAATTCTGAGCTGGCCGGTATTATGTTATCGAGTGCCAGGTGATTCCAAATTCTGTATGTTCTACCGAGTCACCCAACAAGTAACCAAACACTGATTTGATCACTATAATTGTTATCTCAGATCTAAACATTGAGAAATGTGTAAGTCGTGAATACAGCTACGATGACTAAGCACAATCTGCAATCGAGTGTGACTGTGAACAAGACCACTAAAAGCTGATCTATGAGGTTTTATCAACTGTTGACCTCTTTCTTCACAAACCTTGTTGGAGGAACTGGTTATGTCGTCTTGAGATTGTGCCGGAGAAAAACCATTTGAACAAAGTATGTCTAATACGCTTATCTCACATACAAACGCACACGCCGTTAGCGGTAGACCTACTCTAAAAGATGTCAGCGTTTTCGGACCAGGTCATTCCACGGGCTCAAAACCATATCTGAAAAATCTGAAAAAATCTTATAACAGTTTAACTTCCATTTTGTCTGGGGTGAGACTAGGAACGTGTGTCTCGGTCAGTTCATTCCTGATCTCTTCGTTCTTCACAGCTCAGTCCCTCACCGAATGGAAGGTGGAGGTCCATAAGTATGCGTCTTTCATGCTACAATGCATCTCGGTGCTCAATCGCACCAGGGCACGAGTGAACGCTTGTTAAAGCGTCTACTTGTTATTAGACTTCAAGTAATCAGACAAAAGTTTGAAATTTCATGCATTTTTGATCATGAAGGAGCAAGAAAAATGTCAAAACAGAAGAGGATTTGACTGGTTTTTGAATACATTTTAGCAGTGAAATGCGAGCGCTGTTGCCAACGCCACTGAGTGCACGCTTGAACTCAGTTCTAAAAATAGCTCACTTGTGAATCTGGTGTATGAAAGATCTATTATACAGATGGACACTTCTAGTTATGTACTTCTGATGTACATATATTGAACTATTGTCTGCATATAAATGATATCAAAGTACAAATGAAAGCTATGCATCAATTAAATATAACATTTCAAAACAAATGTTGAAAATCACAAACCCTCAGTAGTGGAGTTCAGCAGCTTTGATCACACAAGTATTATAATAATACTACAACTCAAGGCAGGATTTCCAAAACAGCCTTAGTAGGTAACTGAAGCTCTCAGGGATCGTGCTGTCATATAAAATTAAAATTCCAGGAGTATTCCAGGAGTATTCCAGGACCCCAAAATGATTTTTCAAGGAGTATTTGACTTAGTTTACATTTGACAAGGTTTTCGCACGAAGCAATCTCAGTCATTTTCTGGTATTTTTTGGAGTGTTATTTAGCATGAATACTATGAATAGCATGAATACTATGAATATAATTGAATAGCATTTGCTCATTATGAATTCAGCGAGATGTATTCATATACAACCCAGGGCCCGGTTGTTCGAAAGCCGATTAGCGCTAATCCAGGATTAAATCCTGGGTTAACTTTAACCCAGGATTAGATTCTGTTGCTCGAACGGCGATTAGAGTTAACCTAGGATTAAAAATAGCTAATTTAGGGTTAAAAATTAACCTACAGTACCGCCTAAAAGTATTGCAACAGCTAAGAACCGCAATTGCGCCGCAAAAAGACTTCTTAAAGAGAACCGCAATTTGCGGACGTTTGCGGTTTTCTCTTGCGCCTCGGCCATTATTCATAAAAACCGCAATTTGCGTTTCACGGCATAAGACAATAGAACGCAATAATACGCAAAATTAATTGATTCACCCGCAAAGATAATATATTCGTTTGAGTTGAAGCTCAAATGTGCAAGGATTCCACAACAAATCAGTCGATTATTCGAAAAAGATGAAAGCACTTTATGTTTTATATGTTTTGACGAACAAATTACGTCTGTCGTTCGCTGAAACGCGAAGTGATGACAAGTTTATGAAAATTATTCACTGACAGCCGCTCTGATCGGTCTTTAGATTTGGAATTCATGTCTTAAGACATCTTAAAATTATACCTTATGAGGAACTAAAGTTAGGAGTATGAAGATATCGAACTTGACTTTCTCAAGTTCGTGACCGTTTCGATCCGGTTCACGCTGCACGCGTGGCTGGTGTCACACAACACCAAACCAAACTAACAAGTATCTCTGAAAAAAGTGTTTGAGAAATGTTCAGATTCATCCAGATTCCAAATAAATGTTTTTCATTTGGTAATAAAGGCCTTTGAGCAAAAAGATTTAGGATCAAACAAGTCGTTTATGTGAATAATAATATTCTCAAGAACTCACTTCGTAATCGTAAACAAACATTTCACACCTTGAGCTTGGTTATGTTTGATAGTTTGATGAGTCGTTCTCTGGTCGTTTTGATTTACCAAATGAGCAAAAGTAACCGTATCTAATGTAAAAGTTCTTTTTGAAATACATTTTGTCGCATTTCAGAGTTTATCTGACTAGTTTGTATAAAGTTCCCAAGCTTCCCGTACATTCTCACGGGTTCAACACACCATGTGTCAATCAAACTGTCTACAATTCACCAACATCGTAAATCTCGGCATTTGTGTTTTCATAAATCACAGCGTTGTGTTTTAGAGATGAAAAGTTTCAGGTTTCTAGCTGATTTAGTAATCGTTGACCGATCTACTAGTAACAGCTTGTTACTTTGGGCGAGTAAATGGACGGACTCGAATCCTGTGGAAAAAAACCTGCACGGTCACGACAAGTCATGCGTATGTTTTTCACAGTGATTACAAAATCTATTTTAGAAGTTGCGATGTTTTATCCTCAGCCTACGACTATACCGGGAATTGCATGAGTTTCCGAGCATTACTACGAGTTCTTTGGTTGTTATTGTTGAAATGATTGAAAGTCTACATGTAACTGTAAGATCGTAGATCGACTAAAAACGCAAAGATAATTTATTCGCAATTCACGCAACTCGCACACGAACAATGAAAGCGCAAAAAGACTTCTAAAAGAAAGCGCAATTTGCGGTGTTCAGTTTTTAATGAGTTTGGACGCCATTTTGTTTTGCGGTTTCTTTTTGCGCCGCAAACCGGCCGCAAACCGCAAACCGCAAAATAAACGCAATTGCGGTTCTTGGCTGTTGCAATACTTTTAGGCGGTACTGTAGCTAACGAGCAAGATTAAATATTTAATCCACGATTAAAAGCGATCAAAAACAAAATGGCGGACTTGTTGTTTACTTTTCCTCGTCAAAGGCGACCGCGATCATTTAGATTTATTCCCCGTTCTTTGGAAGAATTCACTGATGAGGAATTGCGAAGTAGATACAGGTTTAGGAGAGAGTCTTTGAGATTTATTGTGGACCTTGTAAGCGATGAATTACAACGAGAAACCAGACGAAATCATGCTCTTACCACTTTTGACCAAGTACTGATAGCACTACGCTTTTATGCAAGTGGCAGTTTTCTCCAAGTAATCGGCGACACTTTCGGTCTTGACAAATCAACTGTGTCTAGAGCAGTGTATGCTGTGTCAAAAGCTCTTGTGGCAAACAAATCTCGGTTCATCAAATGGCCAACCAACAATTACGAGCTTAAAGTCATCAAAAGTAGTTTTTATAGACGAGGAGGTTTCCCTGGTGTGATCGGCTGGGTTGATGGCACACTTGTCCGTATTCAAGCACCGCATGTAGATGAAAACGGATATGTGAATAGAAAAGGGTACCATTCTATAAATGTGCAAGGCATTTGCAATCACGAAGGTACGTATCTTGAGACACGGATTACAGGTTGGTACTTCATGTAATATCCTAGACTGACACACATACACTTGATACACAATGTATGTACTTGTTGAACATTTCAAATATGCAAATTGTGATTGATACTCTCAAAATTCAAATTGGTCCCAAGGCTTCATAATAATCACAACATATTTGAGCTCAAACATTCAAAATATTTGATCCAGCATATTTTCCAACCAAAGTTAATATTTTATAATATTAAAATATTATAAATTTACTTTATAATATTTATTTATCATTTACTCATAATAAAATTAATGCTTGAATCCTTAAGAAAGGATTCAAAATGATGTTTCTTTCAAGTCTTTCCTACTTTTTGACTCCTTGAAACAATTATTATTTTCTTGAAAAGTTTTGGCTGATGATGTTAATGGGGAGGTGGGGGCTAAAAAAGTTTACTTGAGCTCATGAGGGGGGGGGGGGGGGGGGGGGGGGGGGGGGTTAGTCTCCCCCCTACAGATAAAAAGTGTAACTTTATTCTACATTAATTTTTAGGAGTGTTCACAAATATAGTTGCCCGATGGTCTGGAAGCACGCACGATAGCCATGTCTTCAGGACATCAAGTGTATGCAACGATCTTGAGCACCACCACCATTCTTTAGAGGATGGTGTGCTGTTGGGTGATAGTGGGTATGGGTGTAGACCATATGTAATGACCCCATACAGAAATCCAATCGGTGATGCCCAAGAGGCCTACAACAATGCCCATACAAGAACCAGGGTGCTAATTGAGCAGACCTTTGGGAGATGGAAAAGGAGGTTCCATGCACTCCATTCTGAGATCCGAATGGATCCAGAAAAAGTATGCATAATTGTTGGAGCATGTGCTGTTCTCCACAACATTGCTGTACTTTTCAAAGAGCCAATGGAAGATGGGGACAACAACTGTGATGATCCCCAAGTTGAAGTATATCATGGCCCACAACAAGGTCTTTCAGTTAGAGATCACATTTGTCAAACCTTTTTTTCATAGATATCATTTATATAAATAATAATAATATTTATTTATTATTAGTTTCAAAAATAATATTGTATCTATGAAGAAAAGCATTCCTATTGACTCGAATATTGTTTTCCATCAGCAGAAATCAACTAAAAGTGAAAGATAGTCGTGCTTTGGCATTAAGTTTTGTGTTTTAACGACAAAAATGTCCTCGAAAGGCCGAAATTAATGCTAATTTTGGCAGTCCCAAGCATAATATTTTTATTTCTCAAAAATGCTACATTGAATTCTCAAAGTTGAAACTTTCTAAACTGAAAGAGCAAAGGTGAAGCTTTCCTGGAGCGTGGCGTTTTCCTCAAAGAATTAGGTACCAGATTCCGTTTTCGTACCTCAAACATTGCCCATATTTCAACGTTCCGTTCATGGCGCTCAGTACACCTTTTTATAACCAAATTTGAAATATAACTACACAAGTTACAGAAAAATACTATAGTAGAAAAGACCAAGACACGTTTATTAAGTATGCTGAATTTCGTTGTTGTAGTGCTGGAGGTGAACACACACCGACTGTTCAAATTTGCCTTATAATTTAGCCGGAAATTTTCAGTCATCAGGCGAGTTTTTGAAAACTGCAAATTTCTCCTAAAATAAAAATCGCTGGAACTTTTTAGTATTTTTGCCTAAAATAGGTCATCGAAAGGAATGATATGGCGAAAGAAAATTAAATTCGATTTTTTTTAGTTGACCGGCGAATCCGAATCTTACAGATATCCTCTCTTAATGCTCTTGGAAACCAAGTCATCCCAGATGCGGAGACATTATCACTGAATTATCTGCCTGACAGAGCTCGTTCGTTTATCGTGCGGCCAACCCGCGTAACAAACCAGTCGCAGGTTGAGGCAAACAAATCAAATCAATCGCCTACTAAGGCACAAAATACTGATCTACCTGCGATGGTAGAGCCTACTGAGGCACAAACAAAACCGAATAACCAATCGTGGTTAATTAATTACAAAGAGTTTTACCAAAAATGACTAAAGCTCACACACAGGTACAGTCAGTGCTGAATATGCAGAAATATTATATTTAACTTACTATACAGTTGGGTTGTTAATGTTTAGTGTGAATATTACTATTAGACCTTTCAGGGTCAATAGTTCAAATTGTAAGAAATACACCATATTTTCTGCCCTGTAAATTAGAACCTGTTAAGAACCTTAATTCAGCCTGATTTCTCACTAGACACCCAATATATAAGAACCATACCATTTCAGCCTGACTTGAAAAAATACGGGTTCTTTTATGCGGGTTTTTACTGTAGTTGTAGTCATACAAAGATCTATTAAAATACCTTTGACATCTGGCGATTTTTCATGTACACAATATCTTCATCCTTGAGTAAAATCCCAAACCAACGACCAGCAAAACCAATTACAACATCTTTTCATCTCCACAGCCTTCAAAATATTATACTCGCTGTATCGATATGTACAAATTACACCTAATTGATTCGTCTTTTTAATTTCTGTCCATTTCAACTTTTCTCAACTCTGTACAAACAATTTTCCTCCGGACATATTGGCCGAGTGGGATTGGAAACGAGTCAATATCCCCGTATGCACCTCCCCCCACAGGCACATTGATTTGTCCGTTCAATGGACTTCGTGGTCGCAATTTTTTGACCTATGGTTACCCTAGTTTTAATATTTTCTTTGAATGAAATTGTTGGGTTAAAAAATCTGACATCATATCAAAGGTAATGCATCAATCAATTCCAGCTGTTACCATCCCCCCCCCCCCCCCCCCCCCCGGGCATATGCATACATCCCCCCCCCCCCCTCCCTCCCCCCAGGCATACGCATACCCCAGGGATTTGTAAGGACCTGTGTCCCAGGGGCGGGGATTTTGTACAACAACGTGTTTTACTACAACTACCAGAATGCTTTATGAATTTTCTTTCTTATTTAAATTTCTACTCCCTAACGAGAATAGCAGACAATAGACCTTTCTACCGATATGGCAGCCATTTTGGATTCTATTGTTTTGGCTAAAACATTATGGGATGCTCAGAGTGCAAATGACCCAAAAACTGTACAGTGTGGAGTCGCGTCAATATATTATTTTTCTATGTCACTCTAACCATAGTGTTGTATGGCTTACTATCTACATGTGCATGTTGTGTATTGGTGTATAATTTTGTGCAAATTCATTGCTTTAAATTAGGTTTTCATGACCAAATGGTTACTAGCTTGCACCCTGGGCATCCCATAATTCAATATGGCCACCGTATCCGTAAAAAGGTCTATTTTCACTAATTATCTTACAAAAGAAAGTATGCAATTAAGCATTCTGGTATAGTTGTAATATGACATAAGAGTGCAAACCATATGTCCGTGAAACAGTACTATTACTAAATAGTGTTATCTCCATTGTTTTCTATTGTTTCATCAGTGATATTTAGTACTAATTAGTTAGTACTGTTTCACGGACACATGGTTTGTACTCTTATGAAGATGTCCTATTTAAGTTTGTACCACACATGTGTAGTACATACATTGAAACCTACCGGTAGTTGGGCTCTGATTCAACTCAAATGGTTTATTAATAAAACATTTACACTCGTTAATGTACAGTACAAACAATAAAAGCATGAAACAGTACTACCTGTTTTGGCTGCAAGGAACAGTAAATTATTTCTCATTAATTCCTTGAAATGTATTGTTGGTATTTCCTATTTATGGCACATCTATCATGGTTGTAAACAAAACAAATGTTAAAACAGGTTCCTGGATTCCAGCAATTGATTAATATTGCATGATATTAACAGAAAAAAGTATTTATTTTGTAGAATGAATGTGCTATTGCATGCTTTGACAAATGGTTAGCTATATACACCTATTTCAACTAACGTTGTCGTGTTCAAAGCAACAAGCGTCAAGCCAAGACTGAAGTGAATGCTGGTTTTGTGTTGGTAAATTATTCAAATCAGACCTATTTTAGTGATCTAGGCATCCTCATTAAAGATTTTTTTTTATGGAACGAAGGGTGATATGCAAACGAGCATGTGAAAATGTTCACATTTTGTAATGAGTCCTTATAGAAACAATTGTGATTTAAATAATAAATAATTATTGTCAACACATAACCAGCATTCACTTCGGTCTTGGCTTGATGCTTGTTGCTCTGAACGCGACAACGTTAGTTGAAATAGGTGTATTATAAGCACTGGTGCAGACCTTATTACAAAATCATGACAACAAACACTTGGATGTAATTTAAATGAAAAATATTTAATAAAAAATACTGAGCAAAAAAATAACTCACCAATATTTAATTACTGACCAACAAGGTTCTTTGTAATGAACATAAATATAGGTTATTTACCAACTGGGAGGTCCGTATAGTGAAGAACTGTACCTGAGGTCTTGATACCGTGCGCTTGAAAAAATATTATCTGAAAACATTTACAAATCACAATACTAACTAACTGTATGGGGATATATTGAATACAGTACATGTAGTATATCACTTTAATTTGAATGTGATAATTTCTTTGAAACGCAAATGTAAAGAAAGTCCAAAAGTCTAACAAAACAGGAAAAAAATATTCGATTCAAGCGACTAATAAGCCAGTTCACGCTGTCGGCCGCCATTTTGAATTGGGGCAAACTTTTTGGAGAGGGCCTGGAACTAGTGAGTTTTATTAAGAAAACACGAAGGTCGGATTCGAAAACGTAGCTTCGTCTTTTTACTATTTTTGGATGACCATTCAGGCGATTCACCTATTTTTCGACTCAAATGAAAAGAAAAAGGTATTTTCTAAATACTGGTGGTGTTTTAATGGAATTGGTTGCGTTTTTCTTCTGTTTTGGGGGCTTTCATTTTCACTCAAATTCTGAGTCTGACAGCCAGTCTGACACTAGAACTTCGATCCATCGAGTTTGTATCCTGGTAACCGTAAGTAAACAAATAAACAAACTTTACCGCGAAAATTTGAACTGTGTTGTTGTTGCTTGATTTTAGTTTGTCGTCATTGATACATAGTAAGTTATTATCAGTCATTTAATGCCTTCATTGTAGCCCTTATTCGACACTTATCCTTCTAATTCCTTATTCAAAGAGGTTTCATCTATTGAGTTTATAACTATAAGCTAAGTCATATGTCATCTAAGACTTTCCAAGAAGAAAAACACGGTGCTATCTCTCAATTTTTGGATCAAACAGTGGGTGAACTTCGTCACTATCTCTCAGTTAGGGGATTGACAACAACTGGTACCAAGCTTGATCTAGCTGTAAGGGCTTTAATAGCACAAGAGCAGGGAGTTAGCCCCAAAGATACTCTAGAAGAAAAGACAAAGGGATTGCAAAGTTGTTATGATCAGCTGCTAAAAACTCTCGATATAGATGACCCTCTACAACTCCAAAATTGTGAGTGGAAGTCGGATGTTTCTCTGTGGCCCTTGGTACATCTTGGTACCATATTTCAATTTATCATTGATCAAAAATCCTTTGAAACTGACTATGTTGGCCAGTATAAGACAAAAAAGGCCTACTCTTATTTCATGTCTGGTTTTGTGCAGACCCTGCTGGTGAAGCAAAATGAAGATAGAGTGATAATCAAAGGAACAGTTTATCCTTCGCAAAAAATTAGAGAGCAACCAAAAGTTATTTGGGTAGTTTGCGAATGTCAGTCGGGAAAGGTGTTGGGCGCATACTGTTCATGTACTGCAGGCTTTTCACAATGCTGTAATCATGTGATTGCTGTACTCTACAAAATCGAATATGCAAACACAAATGAGATGATTAATCCTGCTTGTACTTCTGTTTCCTGTGGTTGGAATTCAGGTTCTGGAATAGCAGGGAGAGACATTGAATCTTCTAAATTAAAAGACATGAACATACGGCAACATGACCTTGCAAATCCTACACCAAAATTCTGTCTTCAATCAGAAATGAAGGAGGATTTTGATCCAAGAGCAAATATATCTAGAGGCAATGAGAGTGAGAGAGCACAGGCATTATATAAAAATGTACTAGATGTATGTCCATCAGCTGTGGTACTCACCTGCATTCCCATGCCTAAGGATTTCCAGTGCCCTTTGCCACTAACAGACATTGCCAAAAATGAAGTTAATGAAAATCCAGATTGCAATGAATCTGAACTCATTGAAGCCTTTAATATTAAAGTGCCTATAACCCCTGTGAGATTCTTTCAAAAATCTATTCAATATAAGCTGAATAGTTGGTGGGTTCAGTATTTTGTGATTTGAACCTTGCGTTTATGAGTTATAGAGGTTTGAAATCTCAATATGCAAATTTGATGACGTCAACCCAGGAATTTGCCATAACTTATTTAGACTTTTTCAAGAAGAGCTTATTTTTTGAAATGGGGAAAAAGTTATAAAATCATTTATAAAGACTGTGAAAATATTCTGTAAGTTTTCAAATGTCAATAATCAGCACAAGGGCGTTTTTGTATAATAAATGAAGTCTTAGTAGACGTCATCAAATTTGCATATTGAGATTTCAAACCTCTATAACTCATAAACGCAAGGTTCAAATCACAAAATACTGAACCCACCAACTATTCAGCTTATATTGAATAGAATTTTAAAACAATCTCACAGGGGTTATAGGCACTTTAAACTCTCTTTCAATGATACACAACTAAATGAATTGGAAAAGATCACTAGAGGTCAAGACAAATCAAAAGCATGGAAACAACAAAGGGTTGGTTGTATAACTGGAACCAAGATGAGAGAAGTATTCACAAAAGTGAATACCCTAGCTAAAAAGAAGAAAACACAAACAGTCTCACCTCTTTTAGTCAAAATCTTTAAAGAAAAAAGTATTGAACAGCTGGAATCAGTCCAGTGGGGCAATATTCACGAAGACAGTGCTAGGTCAGCATTTTTTCAAAAAACTGTGAAAGCCCATAAGAATGGAAAACTGCACACAAGTGGTTTAATAACCAGTAAATCATTCCCTTATATCCGTGCAAGCCCTGATAATATTTTCACTTGCGATTGTTGCCCTGAATCACCCACGACAGTAGAGTATAAATGTCCATACAAGATAAGAGACAAGTCAGTCTCTGCTGCATGGGAGGAAACAGATTTTCTCGAGAAACAAGGAGATAGGGTGGTCCTAAAAAGAAACCATAAATACTATACACAAGTAACAGGTCAAATGGCAGTCAAGAATTGCAGCAAAGGATATTTTGTTACATGGACACCCTCTGATGTAATGGTAGAAGAGGTGCCATTTGATAAAGAACACTGGGCAGAAGTACTTAGAAATATTATTTATTTTTTTAAAACATATGTTGTTAAGGTTTTGTTGGGTATCAGGCCCTTGGAATTTTGTCCAAGTTGTGATAAGGTTTGTCTGGAGCTGGATGAAATGGGTGATGATGGGAAGAGTAGTATTAGTTGTATGGTATGCTCCATGCGGTTTCACTTGACATGTGCTGGCGTCACTTCTAGTGAAGATACAGAGGAATGGATGTGTAAATTTTGTCAGGATGTTGCATCAATGTTTTAATTATGAATAAATAATTATAACATTTATAACAACTAGATTGGTGCTCGACGTTTCGATACCTTCAGGCATCATTATCAAGAGTGAGACCAATCTAATGAGGACCTACAAATGTATGAGAACCAATCTAGTCATTATTTATAAATTTTATAATTAAAATGCTTCAGAACCAAATGTTTAGTAAAACATAGTGAGTGCTACTAGTGAGTTTATACTGAAGCAAGGTAAGAATTGATTTTATACACATAAAGGGTCTTGCAAATTTACCAATGCACTACAGACACTGATGACGTCATCTAATAGTGGTAACAGGGAGATGGGAATTTCTTTAGACAGAATATTATACTCTTTGATCCTTCTGATAGCTGTCTCCACAAAAATTCTAACATTTGCAATCCTTGACGTTGATCAGTGATTTGACTTCATTCTTAGACATTTGTAGCTGAGCATGTTTTGATGGTGGAATGGCCAGTTTGCACCGGTAAAATGCAAGTAATTCATCTATTTTAAATCCTCGATCTGCCATAATTTGATCTCCTGGCTGCAATTTGTTAAAAAAATTGCTGTCTTTTACAATAAAAACATCACTAGCTCTTCCACCATATGTGTCAGAGACAAATGAGATTGAGCCATTAGGAGTGATGCCAATGAGTACCTTTGCTGTGTAGTGATGTTTGTAATTGCTCCAGCATTTGGCAGCAACAATCAGACTAGACGGTGTTTCAATAAAGAATTCGGTGCAGTCAATTATGCATCGACAATTTCTATAATACTTCTGAAAACTATCAGGTAGGTTTTTCAGAACTTCTTCCCTCTCGGGCCATATTATTAAAAACCTTAATTCTTTAGCCATCAATCTAATCCATGTGAAACAAATCATGCTACACAAACCTAGTGAAATTTTGAATCGAAAAGCAAGATCATCATTCAAAAGCCCTAGACGCAGTCTCATCATAACAAGCAGGAATTCTTGTTCTAAAGTTAACTTTCTCTGATTTCCATTTCTTCCACATGGCAACTCATATTGGTCAAGAAAAGTTGTCTTGACTTTAGACTCTCTTACTGTTTGACTTCAACCTTTCCAATATTTCATAATTTGAGCTGTATTCTGAAGGTGGTTGAAAATCATTTGAAAAGATTCTGGAGATGTGAATCCAGTGAATCTACGAACATCTGACTCACGAGTTATATGTTCGAACATAAGACTGGGCATGACTGTAATGCTGTCAGTTTCAAACAATTCTGTAGTACTGGTATGTGTACATGCAGGCAGTGTCTTTGCACTCAGTTGAAAGCTGGATGGTTGATCTACATTTTCTCCTTTTTGGGGATGAATCATTAAAATCTCTTTGAACAAGGAAAAGTGTTGGATAAGGGCAAGAGTGTGTGGGTTTTCCATATTGAAAGTGATTTGAGCAAACCACTTTATAATTAGATGCCTCAAACTCTACCAATCCTTTTCCAACTTGCTTCTCCCAACTTTTCCTTGCTGTTGGATCCTTAGGGAAAGAATGGTACTTTATTTCCCCTTCCACATGACCTCTCTTCACCAGCTTCTCTGGATACCTGCTATCATTTTTGCATCCAGCCACACAACAATGGTGAGAAGGCATTAAATGACTGATAATAACTTACTATGTATCAATGACGACAAACTAAAATCAAGCAACAACAACACAGTTCAAATTTTCGCGGTAAAGTTTGTTTATTTGTTTACTTACGGTTACCAGGATACAAACTCGATGGATCGAAGTTCTAGTGTCAGACTGGCTGTCAGACTCAGAATTTGAGTGAAAATGAAAGCCCCCAAAACAGAAGAAAAACGCAACCAATTCCATTAAAACACCACCAGTATTTAGAAAATACCTTTTTCTTTTCATTTGAGTCGAAAAATAGGTGAATCGCCTGAATGGTCATCCAAAAATAGTAAAAAGACGAAGCTACGTTTTCGAATCCGACCTTCGTGTTTTCTTAATAAAACTCACTAGTTCCAGGCCCTCTCCAAAAAGTTTGCCCCAATTCAAAATGGCGGCCGACAGCGTGAACTGGCTTATTCAGATGGATTCTGATTCAAATTGACTTTCTCATTAACTAAACTTAGCTCTTGTCAGCTAGTAAGCTATTTTCCATGCATTTTAGCAATCATGTAAGTCTTTTCTTCGCTGAATTAGTGAATAATCTTGTCAAGACTTTTGAACTTTGACAACTTTGAATTGTTGATTTGTGAATAAATTATTTCGCTTAGCAGTCGAATGGCTTTCAAGATAAACGCGCACTTGGATTTTGCCCTGTGCACCCAATATAATTATATTGATATTTCGTTGCGGCCAGAATTTTTGCAAATGACTGTATCTTGGGGATATATCAGCTAGGTGATGGAAAGGTAGGTATAAGAACAGAGTATTTATCTTTCAATCATTGCACGTGGAATGTTCCATTCATCTTTGGAGTTCTACATTTGATTAGTTTGTAGGTGATATCAATATATTTACATGTAGCAACCACACTATGATGTAAATAGGTGCAATACAATATAATATTGCAATCATTGTTTCTTGTTATTTCTAACTGCATACTTCTGATCATCAACATGAAATAAAGTATCCTTGAAAGTTTTAAAATGCTGTTTCCATCAGCATTTTATAATAGCTGTTATCGTAGATGATTACGCCATTCCAACGAATCAGCGGTTTCTCGATGAGCGTAAACATCAAAACGAGACTATCGGGTCGAGTTCACTGAACATTTACTACAAATCTTAGAGCAACAACAACACATATCAGTATTACATAGTATTTTTCCGTCTGTTTTAGTTTTTTTAACTATGGTTAAACATTGTATAGCTTTTGGATGTCACAACAGAAGTTCGAAAGCAGAATGCAAGGATCTGTCATGGCATTCACTGCCGTTGTCGAACAAGAAACTTCAGGCTGAATGGCTCGTCAAAATACGTCGACAGAACACTCCTGTAACCAAAAATTCATACGTATGTAGCCATCATTTTGAGCCCGAATGCTTCATCAAACCACTGGGAGGACAGAGAATTCTCTTGAAGCCGGGATCTGTTCCAACAAAGTTTGTGTTTACGGTGGAAAAGCCAAAACGGAAAAATCCTCGTCTCCGACTCTCGTACCAAGCAACAACCTCAACAACAACAAATAGAAGGACAACTACGTCAGCAGACTCACTGGCTGCAGAGTCACTAGTCTTCTCGAATGTTGAAAGCACCCAAACTGATCCTGAGATAGCTTATGAAGACCCTATAGTTGAATTGGAAAGTGAAGAGTCTGCTGGGCTATCTGAAAATGAAATGCTGGTACAAGAATTGGAAAGTGAAGAGTCTGCTGGGCTAACTGAAAATGAAATGCTGGTACAAGAACTCGAGGATTGTCAGGCAAGAGAGCGTGAATTAAACAACAAAATAAAGGAGCTAGAAAGGCAGCTAGACGAGGAAAGAAATGCAAGAAAGGAGTTGGAAATGCTTAACAAGAAGAAAACATTTAGTGTTGAAACTGTGAAGAACAATGATAAATTATTCAGATTTTACACTGGGTTTGAGAACTATGAAGTGTTTTCAATGGTTCTCGATTTTCTTGGTAGAGAAACAGCATCCCATCTGGACTATCGAAACAATCGACATCTGGTACAACTAAGCATTACAAGTACAAACCTGGACCGATCAGAAATTTGTCAGTCGAGACTGAATTTTTCATGGTGTTGTGTCGCTTGAAAGTTGGTTTACTTGAAGAAGATTTAGCTGCAAGGTTTGAGATATGTCAGAGTGTTGTATCCCAGACAATCAACACCTGGATTAAGTTTATGTATTTTAGACTTAAAGAACTTGATACGTTTCCTTCAAGAGAGATTGTAAGGTTACACATGCCTGAATGCTTTACCAAAAAGTATTCATCTACTACACTGATAATTGATGCTACTGAGATTTATATAGAGAAGCCAAACAACCCAGAGGCACAGCAACTAACTTTTTCTTCATACAAAAATACCAACACTTTAAAAGCCTTGGTTGGCATTGTACCAAAAGGGGGAATTTCGTTTGTGTCAGCCCTATATGGTGGCAGTATTTCTGACAAGGAGATAACACAAAGGTCAGGACTTGTAGAGAAACTGCAACACGGCGATGCTATAATGGCAGACAGAGGTTTCAACATCCAGGAGATGCTAGCAAGCAAAGGAGTAAAAGTGAATCTGCCACCCTTTATGAACCAGTCAGGCCAGTTTAATGAGAAGGAACTACTGGAAACAAGACGGATTGCCACATTGAGAATACACGTAGAAAGGGCTATGGAAAGAATTAAAAACTATCACATTTTAGACTTTATACCAATAACATTGTGCAGAAATGGAATCATTGACATGATCTTTTTTGTTTGTGCCATGCTGTCAAACTTTCTCCCACCACTAGTTGATGGCTGAGAATAAAATGTAAATTTGGGATAGTAACTTTATTTAACCTGTGAAATAGTAGACCTTAACTATGTGGATTATTTTATTTTCTATCTTATTAGTCAGGGGGGGGGGGGGGGGGGGGGTACTCCCATATATTGGATACACAGGGATGTGCTGCTGGATAAGGTATGGTTTTCAGAGGTAATCGTAAACTCTATTGCTCCCTCAGCTGGCTGCAATATGATCTATTTTAAATATTGAGTACAGATATTACAATAATAATTATTATTGAGTATGTAATCAATAATAATGATTGCATATTTTATAAAACTGTCTTATAAATACAACATTTTTTATTTCATAAGATTGTATTAATTTCTCAGAGTAGTATGTATTATTGCAAAGGATTTCAAACATCCCTGTTAATTAACTTACTCAATCTTGGAAGCCCATTAGCAACTCTAGGATATGCTAGTTCTAGAGAGATGTGGTTGTTGTAAAACTGTTCAAGCTTTGTGATCTTATCAGAAAGAAAGCTATTACTTTTCTTGATATGTATAATAATCATATCATCCATGTCAGATAATACAAGATCAGTCCAGTTGCATTCAGCACAAAACATCTGTAGTTGGATCTGATAATAAAATTTGTGATTCTTGTTGATGACCAGACCATGAGTAGATTTCTTACAAATGTTACGCTTGCATACTGCTTCCTTTAGAGTTAAACCACTTGAGAAGATTCGCTTTATCTCCACGAGTCCCCCATCTACCTCTCCATCTGGAGAAGCTCCAATGAAGGGGTGGCTTAGAGATATAATGAAGCCAGTCTCATTCACTTGACATCCTATTTTGTTTTCATAGAGTTTTAAAACCTTTTTCTCATCTTCCAGGCCTTGCTTCATCATAGCACTTTGGTAATTGTCATTGTAGTGCAATATTTCTCTCATAGCTTTAGTTGGGCTTGTAGAAGGCCTGAGGATTGCTCGCTTGCACTTGGAGGCTGTAATACGAATACGTCTATGAAAATACCATTCGCTACAATTACTTTGGGTTTTTGTTGCCCTTGCAATTTTTTCTCTCTCATCCTCACTGACTATAAGGTTTCTCTTGACCCTTGATGCTCGGCTAAATATTTCAGTCAAAGAAACAGGTTGCTCCTTAATAGGAGAGATAATGACATGATTATTTTCTTTTTGGACAAGTTTTTCATCTGATAGCAGCAAATAAAAGAATCCACAGTTTGGTTTCGCCTTTTTCACAAGATCAAGTAGTTCTTTGTTGACTTTTTGGGTATCATTATTCTTATCAGATGGAAGTCTTGGATCAGTTAGAGGCTTAGCAGTGTTCCTTACTTCTCTTCTATAAATCTTTTTTGAAAAGTCAATGTCATAAACTAATTGAGGATCAAGCTTTCTTTTTCTAGGCTGGTTCCATGTTTGAAGTCTAGAAGTGCAAGTTTCAAATTCTTGTGCACATTTCAATCGAACAAATTCTTCAAGTGCATAACAAAGAGCAGCAATATGTTTACATGAGCCAAGGGGACCTTTGCCTGCTGGGCAAGGACAGCTAGCAAATAATATTTCTCCTTCACGATCTCCATTCTTAAACAATGAGAGTTTCAGTTTATAAGTTGAGTTTTTCTTCATTTCAGGAAGGCATCCGCATTGAAAATGCATTTTGTCATTCTCACTTGCGAGTTGAATCTTTTGGACGTGTCCATGTCTAAATAACCCAAACGCTTTATTGCTCACATTTTTGTAGTCGTTGTTAGACTCGTCGTCTTTAGCTTTTCTTTCAATAAAGTAAGAAACAACGTTTTGCATGTTGAAGTCGGGTATATCGTCTGCATCAAGCAGAGAGACCCATTCTGCAGAACCAGGAAACTCACAAGTCGCTGGGGCCCTCGCTTCAGTTTGTTTACTTGACGGTAAGTACTTGTCGACAAAATTGTCTTCCCAACCATTTTTGATATAGCTGACAACCCTGTTGAACGAAAAATGAATAATTATAAATGTCTTGCCTTAAAGTAAAGGTTAAGCAGAGATAAGGATCAAATCATTCAGACGTAATTACCTTTGAGCGAGCTCGGCCTTCGTTGCATCGGATTTGGCACTTCCATCTTTACTTGTCCCTTTGCGATAAGAAAGCCATTCTTTGAGCCTTCCTTTGGTAATAACTCGAGGGCAGTCACCGCTTATCAATTGAACTTTCTCTTCAGCAGAAAAAAAGGCAGATTCAGGTAATATTTCCGTATTGTTATCCGAATCCATAAGTTATCTCAGTATAGTCTCTTGTAAGTTTTAGCAGCGCTCGACCCGATAGTCTCGTTTTGATGTTTACGCTCATCGAGAAACCGCTGATTCGTTGGAATGGCGTAATCATCTACGATACAGCTATTAAGTAGCTGTAATTAACCAGCATACCAAGAAATCCCAGTTCCAAATGATGGTATACATTGCATGCCAGGCCCTTTATTTTGTTGAGCATATGCAGTTAGAAATATTGGTTCTTGATATGAAATTAACCAAAATGATTATTAAATGTTGTAATGCTAAAAAAAAGTATATTATAAAAGGTTAAGACTACAAAACTGCTGTTTTCTACATCATGTGTCTCAATGACTGCAACAGAGTGAATTCCATATCACAGTCTTACTCAGAGGAACTTAACATGCTAGTGAGCTCTTTATATTGCTGATTTGATATCAACAAAACAGCATTAATTAAGCAATATGCTCACACATAGTCTGTGATGATTATATATAAAACATTTCCAATATGACCATGTAATAAATAGATGATAATTAATATACAGCTATTTAAAAAAAGGTTGGTGAAGGTTTTGTTGCACTTTGCATGTTGCATCCCAAGCCTAAAATTAAGGAATGGTCAACGCTCAGCGTGTGTCCATCGAGTTATGGATGCACGCAGGAGGCTGCTAAGAACGAGAGAAGCGTAAGAATCGCACGAGGCGTAGCCGAGTGCCACTCTAACTTCTTGAGTGCTCAGCAGCCGACCAAGTGCATTCATAACTCGATGGATGCACAGCTGAAGCGTTGACCATTTCTTTTATAACAGTTACTGCAAATTCAAATAAAACAATTTTATTTTCCAATTGATTTCAGAGCGCGCGCTATGGCGATGACGTGAGCGTGCATCCATTGAGTTATGGATGCACACTCGCGCATGCTAATTAGCCAATCAGAGCACATGTTATATCAATGCTATGTTATAATGCACTATATATATGGGCGATGTGATTGGAATCAGCAACCTTTTTTGAAATAGCTGTATATGTTGTGGTTTGAAATTGCTACCAGAGGGAAAAATTGATAATAATTATCATTTATATGTACATCAAGACATCTAAAAGGCATCAGCATCTGACAAAATAGCAGGGGGGGATCTCCCATACTGAAAAGGACAGGGATGATCATCGTCTCTTTTAGGGGCGTAAATTATAGTTTTTGGTATCCCTTAGGCTAGGGTCAAACGTCAAACCTCTCATGTGCCGTACCTTATTGTTGAATTAAGTTCTACGAAAGAGCGGCGTCTGACTCAGTTTGGTACGGCAGATTCTATTTAATTATTTGGGTCGACCCAAATTGCAATTAGGTATGGTACAACTAGAGGTTCAACGTTTCACCCTATCCTTAGGGTGTTCACGACGAACCTCCAATATGTTTAACCATCAAGGTATCATTTAGGGTGCTCGAGCCGAAGATATAAAAATGACCTATATTGTGTTGGTGGTCTAGACCGATCAGGCAGGAAATCTGTAATATTTCTGTTTAGAATGGTATATTTTAGGGGTCAAATAAAGCAAAATGCACGCCCGAATTGGTCTCCTTTATGGGTCTAATTCAAATTTTCCGACGATCATCCCCATCCTTTTCACATGGGAGTCCTCCCCGGATGCACAGACAAAGTCCCCCCCCCTCTCTCTCCCTCCCCCCTCTCCCTCCCCCCTCTCCCTCCCCCCCGGATGGACAGACAAAATTGCCCATGTGCTCACATGGAGTGTACACAAAAATTGGCTGATCAGATGAAATGCTATATTTTTCAATAATTAAACATTGATGACCATGCATCGATCAAGATAAGACCCCTGTAATTGTCCATGGTTGAAATTTTGAGGCATCACAAGTTAACTGTACATGTATTGTACTTTGTGCAATTAAAAACCAATATGGTCATGTACATTATCTGAGGCAACTTGCCTTTCCAATAACTGGATTTGTAGCTCAAGCTTTCTTCTCTTTAAGAGTAAGTTCTCCTTTTTTAGTCCAATGGCTTCCAGCTGTGCCTGCATGACATCATGAGTTGTTACTTTTCTGGTAGGGGCTTTGGCATTTCCAGTTTTGTATTTGTGATATGGTGTTATAATACTTATTTCATCATCATTCTCTTGCTGATCATCAGCTGGCTGTTTAGCCTGCTCAGGTTTTGGCTCTGCAGCAGTTAGGTTTAACACATCTGCATCTATGGTTTGAAATTCTCCTAGGACAAAAGATGTTGATAATTAAGCTTAAAGGGGGACTAGTACGTAAATCGTTCAAAGTTTGATTTAGCTGAAACTTCACTGAAATAATCTCAAAGACCCATACAATCACTGGTTCGTTTTTCTCTCAAAAATTCCAATGGGAAGTAATACATTTTTATGAATCTTTAGAGGTGTCAGTGACGTCACTTACTCAACCCAAACAATCATCACGGCTTCGCTCCATACATTTCTTCATGTTTAATGTCTTGAATTATCTTATTTCTATGAAGCTAAACGTTTGTGTGAATGAGTTTTCTTTCATTATATGTGCTTAGGATTGATTGCTTGACTAGTTTTCTTCAATGCAGAGCTGTTGTCTGAGCAAACCGTTCAGATATTTTGATCACAAAATACAAAGAAATGTATGGAGCTGAGTTTGGGTTGAGTAAGTGACGTCACTGACACCTCTAAAGATTCATAAAAATGTATTACTTCGCATTGGAATTTTTGAGAAAAAAATTAACCAGTGATTGTATGGGTCTTAGAGATTATTTCAGTGAAGTTTCAGCTAAATCAAATTTTGAACGAGTTACGTACTAGTCCCCCTTTAAGTTACTATAATCATTGCACAATGAGTTAAAAGGTCATCTTACATGATTGTAATCGATGAATATGTTTTTTAAAAACGGCACACTTGATTTTGAAAATAAGCTAAAAAACACAATAATTTATAAAAATAACTTCCAAGCTAAGCTTCATAAACCGGCAGTGAAATAAGGGTACCTCGGTGTAAAAACCTTACAACTGACGTAATTGTATCAATAACTTCGTTCTAAGTTCTAAACATCTCTAAACCATTTGCAGTACTACTACTAGACTGATGAATGAATCCATATCTCTATGAATTACTATTGTGGTTTATAAAGCTTACGTGTTTGCATGCCTGAAATAAACTAAACACATTAGCAGACCATGTTCATGTATAGGAACGGAGTTAAATTTCACACTATACATACAATTTAAAAAAACCATCATCACTTATCTTTTCCTTAGCTTTCTTCTGACATTATTCCAAAGTATTAAGTAAAAGTCAGTGAGTTTCCAACATGAAATTAAACATGGCGGACGTCTTCGCCGTTTTGTTTGGCCAGTACAACGCATGTGCAATCACATGATGAAAAGCTATTTATAGATAGCCAATTACCATAAATGAAAACAGTTTAGATGTGTCTAATTTTTACCTGAATCAAATCCTTGAAGACCTGAAAAGCTAGGCGTGTCTTCGAACATAGATATGATTTTTTTCTGTGGCATCTGAAGGACGTTTTGGACGGGGACCGCCACCAGTCTTTGTTGTTTCTCTATGGAACTCTGAAAATTCTCTCTTTGCTTTGCATTGCAGATTCTTCCACTTATCTTTTACGTCTTGCACCCTTCTCTGCGATACACCAATTGCATTCACTGTCTCCGTTATCTCCTCCCTCTCTTCTTGTTAGTTATGGTGTTGGTGAACTTTGATTGTAAAGTTGAAATATTTTTATCCACTTGGTCTGTAAGTATTTCAATCTCCGTCGAAGAAAAATTTGCTTTTCTCTTTCTAGAGTGATTTGCGCTATCCGCTTCTGTAATTTCCATTTCTTTAAATATCTTTTTAAAAGCCAACACAAAGCTTAAAAACAAAACCAATTAAGAGTGCGCAAGGAAACATCGAGCAAGCCGCTCGCGCTAATATGACGCGTACAAAACTGGTTAAAACCGGTTTCGCGAGATTAATCCTGGGTTAGTTAATCCAGGGTTAATTTTCCTTTTGAACAACGCATTTTTAATCTAGGATTTGTTAACCCTGGGTTAGCAAATTTAATCCTAGATTAACACTAATCCTGGGTTAAAATTAATTGGCTTTCGAATAACCGGGCCCAGGGCTGTATATGGATACATCATGGTGAATTCATAATGAGCAATTCAATTCAATTCTATTGTTCAACCAGTCAATACCGGAGATAAAGCCCTATGAATAACAAAGAAAACCGTGTCAAATTTAAACTAATATATAGATTATACAGTACAGCTCAGATGTATCTTAACATTTTGTGAGTGGAAACTGCGGGTTTTTCGCGTGTAAATTTCTTCCAAATTACACTCGCACGGACGTTTTTGCGTGTAAAAAACACGCGGTTTTGTCCGCGCGAATGCGCGACAATTACACTCACTTTCTGCTCCTTGAATCAGTCATGCTTGTTGTTCGAACAAAAGCCTTGGATTAAATCATTAAACATAACAATCGTAGTGGTTTGATTTGTTTTGAACAAACGATCGGGTCCGGTCCGATACTGAGATCGATAGAATCCACCAAATACTTTCCGCCGATTCAAGTCTTCAGATTTTGGCAAAATCATTGGAACATACATGTACCGTAGAAATTATCATCTACATCTACATCATAACATAGTGAATGGATTCTAGTTGCTTTTCCACATTTATAAATTACAAAGATACTACTGTTGTAGTACGTTTCAGTAAAAGTGGTAAACAAAGATTTTCACGTGCTCACACACCATGTGTCAATCAAAGTGTCTGAAACATAACATTCTCACGTGCACGCTAAATAGTGCTAACGAACCTGAGATTTTAGAACTGATAACGCTGAAAGTTGCTGGGAAAGACGTTTTGAATCAGTCGTAGTATTGCATTGGATCGTGATTTCAAGAGTTCATTTAAACTTTTGGGGTCTTTATCGCCTTATTGTAAAGTAAAGACACAAGACTAGAAGCTTCTTCAAGTTTGATTTCTTCTAATTAATTCAATACCGCACCGTCTCAACGAGAAGTCAACGAAGATCGTACTTCAGAAATTACGGCTTTCCGAATACTTAAACCCCTTTGTTGAAGAAGAGAAAAGAAATCATTATTATATACAATGAAATATAACAAAGGAAAACTACACGCAGTGGAAGAAAATTACACTCAATTATGCGTGTAGTTTACACGCACTGCTTCAAAGCTTGGCAGAAAGTGCGTGTAGTACACTCGATTTACACGCGTGTATATGTTAAGATACATCTGAGCTGTACTGTAGCTAAGGTAAAAGCATTTTCCACTGCCATGGAACTTGCCCAGGCCCATTCACATACTGAGACAGATAATCTCATCTGGCTGGCATTTCTTGTATATTACATCCTGGGATGGTAAGGTTTTCGATATTACCTGGAAGAGCTTGCCTCCAATCACCTTCAACAACATTCCCCTCATCATTTGGAAAATCGAGAGAGCCTGTAGGAGTGTAGATGGATGGACACTTGGCGATCAAAAAGTTATGCAGTACAAGAGTTGCATGGACAATACTGTTTGCATTGTCAGGTTTGACATTCAGAGTTGTGTGGAATACTCTAAATCTTGAGCCAAAAGCATTCTCGCTGACCCTTCTAGCCCGAGACAATCGATAGTTGAAGATTCTCTGTTCTTCAGTCTGCCCTCTATTAGGGTATGGCTTCATCAAATTTGGTGTCAGGCTGAAGGCATCATCTCCAACAAAATAATGAGGCACAGCAAAATTCCATTCATCATCAACATCAACATCAGTATGGAGAAGCTTGGGTTCAGGAATATTGAGCTGTTTCTTTTCAAGGGCTTGATAAAACAAGGTGTTTCTTAAAACACCACCATCGCTGATGCGCCCTTGACAGCCAACATCTGCAAATAGAAATCCAGAGTCTGGCCCAGCAACTGCCATTAATACAATGCTGAAATATCCCTTGTAGTTAAAGTAGTCAGAGCCAGTGCCAGGGGGATGCAAGATCCTAATATGTTTCCCATCTATTGCACCCAAGCAGTTTGGCAGCTGCCACCTTTTGTCGAATTTTTCAGCGACTTCTTCCCATTCTTCCTTAGTGTTTGGGCAAGTGATATATTTGGCAAGATTAACGGTGATGGCTTTGCAGACGTTCTGGATAAGAAGTGATCAAGTAAATTTGCTGATATGGAACTGATATTGAAGGCTAGTGTAAGATTCACCGGTTGCAAGAAAGCGTAGACAGACGGCAAGTTGTTCAGAAGGAGAGATGGCTTGTCTCATCAGTGTGTCCTGCTTCTTCAAATAAGGTTTCACTTCCAACAAAAGCTCTTCAAAAGTAGCGAGGTCCATACGTAGATAATTCTTGTAGTGCTCGGGGTCATCTTCAAGATCTTTTAGTAGACAATGAAAGGCACCGTCTGTTTCTCTTGCTGCGATCCAAGGTTTAACCCAAACAGCTCTTTTCTTTCGTTGTCTTCGTTCTTGGCGAACTCTTAAAACTACATTTATGGCGGAACAAGCAGCTGCATCCTGAATATCATTGATCTCCATTGCAAAATCAGCAACAAAATAATGAAAACAACCTAAATTGAAACATGTTTCAAGCCATGTTTCAATTCAAGCCGCCATCTTGCTTATCGTCATGAGCATGCGTCACAGGTTTACCGCTGAGAAAAGCTCAGTTTTCACGTAATTTGCAGCAAATTTGCAAAACAATCGCCATGGAATCGCCGTGAAATCGCCGGCTGTTTACACGCGCGATTTTGGAGTTGCAGTGAAATCGCCAAAAAATCGCCATTGAAATCGCCATGAAATTGCAACAAAAATCGACCGTGTAAACGGCCCTTTAGAGATATTTTAAAATAACTGTGACGTCATAATGACGTTTCAACCATTTTTATTAATTTTTAAAACATTATTTGAACTACTTACACTCAAAAAATCAAAAATCAAAAAACATAGCATTTTCCACATATAAAAGTTCTTTCAACACGTAAAGTTTGGCGCTAAAATGTTTTCAAACCAAAAAGTAGTTTGAAGAAGTTTGTTTTACCCCAAGGTTTTGTATGAATTATTTCCCGCCAAAGTTTCCCGGGAAAAAAATATTCATAACTTTAGTTTCCCTCGTCCAATTTCAAAACGGTTTTCGATTTTAGTGTTGTTAGTTTTGGGATTTTCATAAAAATTCAATCTGATCATTTTGGGGTCATTTATGCCCACCGTGTATCATCCTCCTTTTCAGCACGCCCAAAGAACTTCTCAGAACTGTCATGAAGAATTGAACAATGCTCTAAAAGACGTTTTCGTCTGCTCTGTAGAGAAGAAATTTCATCAGTGGTCTGTTTGTTTGCTTCTGCTTTCTGTTTGTTCTTTGCTGCTTCCTGTTGCTTCCTTAGCTTAGAGTGGTATTGTGATGATGCATTCTTTACTGCACTTCTAACGTGTTGATCTATCTCAACATGAAGGATACCCCCACTTATTTGGATGTGGTCATATATGATTCTCAATGCAACAACTGGTCTTTCCTTGAAGTTGTACTCCATTATCTCACTGTTTATGCTAAAACCACGCTCTATACTGACCTGTCCATGAGATAAAACTAGAAGACACTTAACAAGGGCCCACAACTTCTGGTGTGAACTATCTTTAAGGTAGGAAGCTAGGAAGCTGTCGACACGCTCGCCACAGACATTGTATTCCTGAAACTGTAGCAAAGTTCTGGGATTACCATGTACATCTTGAACAAACGATGCATACTCCCTCTTCAACAGGTCAACTTCAGTTTCACTAACCCTTCTGGCATCCAGCAGACTACTTAGAAGCCTTTCCAATAGTCGCACTGAGGTACTAGCGGCACCACCTATCACCTGAGGATCCAGACATTTAAAAAAACGAACCATTGGGAACTTCAATGGATACTTTTCTAACAACTTGAGAGTAGTACGAGTGAGGAATGCCTTGCAATCAAATTCAAAGTGCTTCTTTTCTTCATTAAAAAGCTTGCCTTTTTGTTTCAGCTCATTCATCTCCCTCGTAACAGTACCAACATCAAGTTCTTTGCAGAGTCTCCTATTCTTGTCCAATGAAATGTCAACCTTTACCAACTGAGTGAAGGTTTTGGCTGATGTAATAACACTCTCTTTCATAAATCTATTCATGACTGTTCTCAATAGCTTTTCTAAATCAGAGGCAAGGAAAGGTATCAGTGGTTTGTTAGCCTGGTACATGCTTAGGAATGGTTGGAAATCCTGTGCCAAAGATATCCAGAAAAGGTGCTTTGCTTTTAACAAAATGTCTGTATTGACAGAGTTGCTGACATATTGATACCCCTCATGTTTCTTTGGCTCTGTCTTGTCTAGTGTAGTCCAGAACTGGACCCAATTTTATCTACGCGCGCGGCATAGAGCAGAAGAGAAGAGCTGGGCTAGAGAGAGAGACGATAAAAGTGGGTCCAGGGAAGTTTGTCTGCGCATGCGTCACCACATCCCGTTTTCGGGATGTGAACATTGAGCAATTGATATCATCCTCAAAGACCACTCGGCGTTTTGTTTTTCATTGGAAAAAGAAAACACACTAAAAACGACAGAAAAGTACTTCTAAAGTAAATAGGGAAACACACAACAACTTTTCAATGATATCTGTGTAGAAAATAAGAAGGAAAACGCATTTTTTTTGGCGAAAAAAGTGAGAAAAGCAAATGAAAAATATCTTGAGCGCGCGCTCGATGGCGTATCGATTGTGTGATAGTGCGCGCATTTCACAAACAAAACACAAAAATAACTTTTTTTATGCTAACAAATAAGAAAAGAAAGAATAAAGGACGTTGTTTTCTTTGTGAATTTTGTTGTCGTATAAAATCTGTAAGTAAAACTCGGCGGCAAATGCATCCATTTCGAAGAATAACCGCTATAAACAATAATAGCGGGCTCGAGAGGATTTTTGATTGGATGTGGTGGCGCATGCTCAGACGAACTTCCCTGGACCCACTTTTCTCAATTTTCTTATAGATTGCATGCGCGCTTCTCGTAGTCTTTATATTTCTTTCGCGCCCAGTATTTATATCAGTTATTGAGAAAGGTGGGGCCAGTTCTGGACTATGTCTAGTGCTGCCTGTTTGCAGTATTGCCTGACATGTGGCAGGAGCGTGAGTGACTTATTAGCAACAGGGAGATTCTCAAGCCACCTATTGAAACACAAATGAACGTTGAAAAGAATGTAAAATCATGTGGCATAAAAAATATGAAACAAAGCAAATAAAAACATCTACCTACCTGTGGTTGCAAAATTTTGAAGGAAATATATCCACACCAGTGTAATTCACATAGTCTTCTCGTCTGGCTGGTGATTCTTTGAATAATTTATACTCCTATATATTTAGAAGGTATTGATCCAAGTTCCAGTCGGTCTCCTTTGCACCCGTCTGAAAGGCTCTGTGGACTGTGTGTAGTCCACATGTCCCTAGTTCTATTAATGATGGTAAATGCAGCTCGTCACAAACTTTCTTCAGCTCTCTTTCAAATTATTGACAATGGATTTGACGTCACAAAATGTCAATAAGAGTACAGACAATGGAAAACCCCTTGCGATTTCTTTTTTACAATAACAAAGTCAAAAAACCAAAAGCAAGGATAAAGTTTGAAAGAAAAACCGTTTCAAGCGCGCGCTGGATTCGTCATTCTATGTGTCTGTACTCTTATTGACAATGGCTGAGAGCCAATCAGATTGCGATATTACGCTCTGTTATTGTAAAATGCAAGATTGACATTTGGACCATCCATTCCAATGTGCCATGTTTTTGATGGGTCCAAGTCTTTTGTGGCTTTTTCGTAATGCATGCTCTAAAAGGTCATTTGTTCTACCATGACCAATGAATAACGATGTAAGATATCTGGACTCCACTCTGTTACTATCATTTGACCAATACCAGCTGCTTGCTGTGCATCTCTTCATTTAATGACTCATCAAATAACACTGAATGGGCTGGAGACTGCTGTATTTCCCAAAGCCGTTTCTTGGCAAAACATGGTCCAAGTCCAAATGTTGTGACATATCTGAATTTAGATGCGCTCATGGAATAACTTGCTGCAATTTGGCTGTCACTAAACATCTTTCTGAACAGGTCATTCATTCCCATGTTGGAATGTCCTGAGAAATGTGACTCAACACACTTTAAGTGTCATTGTCAGAGAAAACCAGGCAGAGACTAAAAGATGGGGGTTGGCAGAATTGATTCATACTAATATCATAGATAGGGTAGATGGACTTATACAAAAATATAATAGACTTAGGTCGCAATCTATTTTATTATTAGAAATACGACTACCCCTCCCCCTCCCCCCTAAAAATCACATTTTCACCCTCAATTTTGGCCGTTTTTCAAGAGCAAATAAAACCTTAAATATAAGACCGAAATATTTTCTGTTTTTCAACGTGAAACATCATGCCTTGTGCTATGTATAAAAATCTGGAGATGGCTGAATTCCTTCGCAAACCTATTGAAAGCCCTCACTTTAGGGGACCCTGTAAGTTGTATTTGTGAAATTCTACGAAAAAGGTGATTTTTTCGACTCTATAGAGTCCACAACTATGAATCTAACAACCCATGGATAATCAAAACATGATGTCCTACATCCCCGCTATCAGAGCTAACGCTAATATTGATGGGCCAGCAAGATAGCAATATGTTAGAATAAGCTAAACTCACCTATGTTGATTTCCACAGCACACGAAACTTATGATCGACGTAAATTCAATTTCCTTATATACTCTTTGTTTTCCTGCTAACAACATTGTTGTATCAGGCTAAAAAGGATAATGAAACTAAAGAAATTTTGCTCTGTCCTGATTTTTGGCCGTTCCGAACATATAAACAAATCGACGCCATCTTGCTTGCCGGTAATAAGGGCCTGGGCACTAACTACTACAAAGCAGGGGTAGGGTGGGGTAGGTACGGTATTTCGATTAACACACAGGAAGTCCAATCAATGTACTTTTGCACGGATTGCAAAGGAAATGCATGTGAAATGATGTTTTAAAATAATTCTAAAATAGCAATAAATATTATAAATTATGTTCACTGTTCGATGTTATTTGATGGTATAAAGAGGTAATATTCCGTCACTCGGCATGCGCATACAACTGAATAATTATTGGATCAGGTCGGTTGAGTTCGCCTATAAGATACATGATCCTGTGGTATCACTTACCGTGTATAAATAACAACATACATTAGATTTACCGTCTAGTCTGACTACTGTGAGCATTCGCAAGATTGTACCAGTTCTTCCAGTGGTTTTATTTATGACATCTTTCGTCCTGCTGGTCCATCGACGTCAAGGCCTAAATGATTACAAAGTTCCTTTAATTCATCAACCTTGGATTTTTTTGGACAGTTTTCCTTCTTTCACCAGACTACAGATGTTATGGCCAGCGAACTCAATTGGATGATGCAGGTCGATCTCTTCATACACTGCGTCTTGTATTTCATGTAGCATATCTTCTTTCTCCCATGCTTCCTCTTCATCCATTACATCTACAGTGAGGGTGTCGGCGATGTTAACGTTGGCTTGTTCTTTGCGTTCTTTCGCTGCATACCGCGAAAAGAAACTACAGATCTGCTTCGCCGTCTTCCAGTCTTCGGGGCTAAAACGAAACTTACCGCTGGTGTCTTTTGCGGACTTCATTTCATTTGCTACTTTGATAGGATCCTCCTTGTTGCCTTTAAAATGTATAATTAATGATAATCAGAAATATTTCATTAGACCGAAAACGCATCAAATGCTTCGCGTCCACACTAGCGTTTTCTCAGAGTTTTCAGCGTCCACACTACCACGCTCCAATACGCCAATAATACGCTACCACAGTCATATGCGCATGGAACTAGTATACGCGCCCGCGATATTTGTAACATCAAAGACGTCGTCAGCCTCCGTTTTCGCTATCCACACTAAAACGATATAGGGCTCCGTTTTTAAATGTCTCCACTATCCACTCTGGAGAGCATTTTCGAATGAATACGTTTTCCATGAAAACACTCAACGTTTGCTATCGTTTTCATGAGTGTGGACGCAAGGTCACAGAAATGTATGCCGGTGTTATCAAACGAAAACGCATTAGTGTGAACGGGACCAGCAACACCACTCAAATCTCTTGCATCGTTAAGGAATCTTGCGATTTGAGGAGTCCAGCTTATCATTATTAATATCACGTGAAATACTTTGTTTGCAATCTGATAACTTATTCTAACTAAACATGCACATTTACAACTACACAATAACTAACTTATAATGATACCTGTTTTAACACCTCGATTGAATTTTTCTATGAGATATAACTTGACTTTTTCCGTCGTCCTTTGTCCTTTCTTATTTGTCTTTAGGGCCCAGCCTTTCACAGGTTCTTTTCTTGGACGATTTAGATTTGCAGTTGCATGATCAGCTCCTGTCTCGCCAACGTGTGTTGATTGTACACCTGTTACCTTTTCTGCCCACTTCTTTCTTGCAAAATCATAGACTGTCTCGCGCTCCATGACTCTTAGATGTCTCCTGGGGTATCCAAGTGTGCTTCATAATCCTCTAAGGTGTCGAATGTTGCCACACAGCCTTCTTCCTCGCACATAAATATTTCTTGATTAATTTCCTTTTTTTTTCGCGGATTACATCTCAACAAACCTGTCTTGGTAGATATTTCCATTTAAGAAATGGGCAAAATTATACGAAGGTCAGTAGGTCCTTGTTTTGACTGGGGAATATTGTCGTAGAGATGCATCATACCTTCTCCAATACCATACGCTTTCCAAGCTCTGATGCCTGATTAAAGAAACTCAAAGCCAAATAAAGAGCTTATTCCCTTCCACTTTTCCGTGGTAGCAGCTTTTGATACCTTCACTTCCGCCAGTACGACCCTGCATCCACGAACTCCACCATGTGATTCCAAAGCCTGTTTCATGTCAGCAGCGGTCAATACATTGTGATTGTCATTCACCCATCTTTGTATGTGACCTTTCATAGGGGCAATCTTTCTGTCACAAATATCTTTTCCAGATTGTGGATCTGAAAAGTCATACCTTTGTACACGAATACCTGTCCTTTCACCAATAGACTTGAGTGTGAGAATTAATGTGGCATTGTGGTAGCACCCCGCATTATCTGATTTTAAAAATGCGGCTTTTACTTTAGGGTCCTCTTGTTTGACGGTGACAAGAACATTTTCGAGAATGGAGGCAACCGAAAACCAATCCTGGGTGCAACTATCGACAAGATGTACGATAGTTTCCACTTCATAGTCATCATTTGGTTTGTGCACAATGCAAGAAACGTGCCAGCTCTTTCCTCGCTTTCCATAGAAATCGCTCATTTGCTCTCTGTATCGGTTTGGAAGATATTTCATGGCCCAATCCATTACTACCAAAATCTTCTCATCAGAAAGGAAGTTCAGGGTATCTTGTTTAGCTCTCTCTTGATTGACTGTTCGAATCAAATGAGCTTTCCAAATATAAATTGCCTCAGTAGCATGTTTAACATCAAATCGTATGTGGCTTTGCTCCTGATCAGATAAATGTAGCTCTGGGAGACTGATCATTTTCGTAATGCCAACAAGAATCTCATCTATTTTGGAGCACATATCACACGAAGTGTCATGGGCGTGGCTACATTCTTTTGCAAATGCTTCGACTTGAGGGTCACTTAGACTGTAATAGGTACAGTGGTCTGCACATTGTTCATTCCCTCCAATATGGCTTTTATAGTCAGTCTTAAGGTACCGCCTAGTTTCTTTCAATATGTTCTTCGCCTCCTTTGCCCAAGTTGACATTGCTCCACGTTCTTCTAGTTTGTCGATTACATTCTCAAGAACTTCAAATCCCTGAGCTCCCTCTGTTGAAAAATAGTCAAGTCCTTGTAAAGACTTCTGGGTGGAAGCAGCACAAACGTCAATTATTCTGAATAGTGTTCTTTCACTAGCTGGTTCAAACCCTGTCTCTTGGCAAAAGCACAAATACTGCTTGATTATTCTTGAAGGCACCATTGTCCTGATTACATTCGGAATAGTAATCTTTTCACCTGAATCAAGCTTTAGATCTTTTGTCCCAAAGGCCACGTCTTGTAAGAAATTAGGCCTTGCAATGAAATTGACAAAATGATTTGTCTTCACTGGATCAAGTCGTGTTCGCTTTATAGGTGTTGGTATGACGGAGTTTCCTGGTCCATCCTCTACAGCATGACGACGTGCTTGGTCAATTTGCCAGTTACTGAGTCCAGGAATCATCTCTTTCAGATCTTTTTTGGTAAAATGCTTAGCAAACAGCGATAGAATTTGCAAACGAGTTTGGCGACTTTCAGCTGCGTTATAGACCGCAAGCAAAATTGACAATTCTTTGTCATTGATTTTCTTTTCATTTCCAACAGCATCTCTGTCATCAGTGTCTAAGCAACACTTCATTCAGTTCGTTCATAATTTCGTGTTCTTGCTCTGGAGCAATAGTTGACAGTACTGCATGGAACACCTGGCGTACTTTTCGCAGATAGTATGCCTTTTGAGTACGTGATATCTGTTGCCATGGTGATTTTAAACTTGATTCTATTGGGCTAACTCTGCCATCGCTTATGTTTGCAATAGCTTCATTTAATACGCTTCGTTTTTCTTGTTCACATTGTTGTTCATCAATCCAAAAGCTCACTTCTTTATCAAGGTAACTATCGTCATCAATAGAGTCTTCATTGAAAGTGCTCGCATACAAATGCTCGTCTGGTAATAACATACAAGATCGGTTTCCACTTTCTTCAGCTTTATGAACGATCGAAGCTGATTCAACAAAAGCAACTGAATTATCCATGCTTTCCTGAAGTTCCATTTTGGTCTAAATAAAATCATATAAAAAAATTTGGTGGAGAGCTCAGTTTAATGACCTGTCAAGAAAATTGAAAAGCGCGTGTTTTTCCAGCATGACATTTCACTATGTGTTTAGCAAGTCTCTATTTAACTTGAAAATCTTAAGTCACTATTTATATATACTACTCTCTCTAGCTATATACCTGAAAAACGCAATAAAACCAGATGCATGTGCCCTATCCCTGCCCAAAGGACGAATTACGTTTTCTGTATATTAACGCAAGAAACAAACTCTTTCAGTTACCTGGCTGACTCTTATCCAACCGAAACACTACACCTCTTAGGACCCGCCCCATCCACTAATCCGTATAAATGTGAAACTGAGTTTTCGCCTCGAAAACACATCAAATCACACCACACTATCAATTTCAGTATCGTTTTCCTGTCAATAGACTTTCAGTCCCAGAGAGACTGAATGCACGGTGGCGCATGGGTATAATTCCCGAGCAAACGAAAAATTCGTCTATCACGTGACCATATGCGGTGACACATTTTCAAAAACCTCCGTTTTCGCCGCCCACATTATTCACTCTGGAGAATGTTTTCCAAATGATCCGTTTTCGGTAGTCAAAAACGCGGTTTTAAGTTTGGATCAAAGCCCAAAGATGCGTTTTCAAATGAATCTGGATTTGTGTGCGCGTTTTTTTGTTACACAAAAGTAAAAAAACGCGCTGTAGGATATGTTACACTGGTAATCTCTTATATTTTACAATCAAGTCATGTACATGCATAGCGCTCAATCCAAAGATCCCATTAATATCATGACACATAAAGAAGTAAACCTACCTTGTTTTCGCTTTGTGCATTGTTCTCTTTTGTTTCACGTTTCTCGGTACGAATCTTTGCACGTCTTTTTCGGCAAGTGTTACACAGAGCTGAATTGAAATGGCATTCAATGTAACTACTTTAAAGCCAATGTTAAATACTTTATTAAACCAATGGAGAATGAATTTTTGAATTAAAATGATTTTTTATCAGATTGGTTTAGAGCTTACCAGAACCTATCGGGAGTGACACTTTGAACCAGTTGTAGATTTCGTCTGCTACGTCTTTGTTTACTCGACGTGGATTTTGTAGCTTTCTTGATTCACTTCCATGCGATGGATGGGAACAATAAGATGATAACTTTTGGTAGTGTGTTGTAAGGTCATACCTGTGCTTTGGGCACACGGTCATTCTTTCTTTCTCTTCCCGAGATAATGAATGAAGTCCAGCCCTGTTAAGTATGACTTCATATTCAACAAGAATATCATTTGTTCGACTGCCGCTGCAACCCAGATTGGTCAGATAATCACTTATATCTTTTCTGCATGTAAGTAAAGGAATTATGTCGACTTTATCGGCAGCATATGGTGTTGGGCCGCAAATATCATTTGTTGTTGCAAATGAACAGCTCATTTTGCTTCACAAGTGTCCGTTTTGACATATAGCACGTGCATTAGTCATGCATCTAATTAATATTTACATAATTATCGATCTCTATAATTTCGGAAGGAAATCCTCTTTATTGGTCCTAAGGAATTGAATGTAGATTTGAAACTGCATACAGTTATAGAATAATATATAAAGAGAACAAATCAAACAAGCAAATGCACAAACAAAAATAGCGGGGGGAACGTTATACCGACTACCCTCTACCGACTACCCTCTACCCTCTACTTTACCTGTCAAGCATAGTTTTCTTTATTCTTTTATAGAGTTATTAAGTTATAAAGATATTCAAGATCATCTAAATTGGTCAAAATAATTATTTTAAGACAGAAGCAATCAAGGGGTAGCGAAGGCAGTTATCCCTCTTTCTGAGAGCTGCCCTCAGAGGTGATCCAATACATCGAACTACCGCACACAGTGAAATAAATTCAGTTTATTGCTATTTTAGAATTATTTACATCATTCCACATACATTTCCTTTGCAATCCGTGCAAAAGTACATTGATTGGACTTCCTGTGTGTTAATCGAAATACCGTACCTACCCCACCCTACCCCTGCTTTGTAGTAGTTAGTGCCCAGGCCCTTATTACCGGCAAGCAAGATGGCGTCGATTTGTTTATATGTTCGGAACGGCCAAAAATCAGGACAGAGCAAAATTTCTTTAGTTTCATTATCCTTTTTAGCCTGATACAACAATGTTGTTAGCAGGAAAACAAAGAGTATATAAGGAAATTGAATTTACGTCGATCATAAGTTTCGTGTGCTGTGGAAATCAACAAGTCGTACATAGGTGAGTTTAGCTTATTCTAACATATTGCTATCTTGCTGGCCCATCAATATTAGCGTTAGCTCTGATAGCGGGGATGTAGGACATCATGTTTTGATTATCCATGGGTTGTTAGATTCATAGTTGTGGACTCTATAGAGTCGAAAAAATCACCTTTTTCGTAGAATTTCACAAATACAACTTACAGGGTCCCCTAAAGTGAGGGCTTTGAATAGGTTTGCGAAGGAATTCAGCCATCTCCAGATTTTTATACATAGCATAAGGCATGATGTTTCACGTTGAAAAACAGAAAATATTTCGGTCTTATATTTAAGATTTTATTTGCTCTTGAAAAACGGCCAAAATTGAGGGTGAAAATGTGATTTTTTTTAGGGGGGAGGGGGAGGGGTAGTCGTATTTCTAATAATAAAATAGATTGCGACCTAAGTCTATTATATTTTTGTATAAGTCCATCTACCCTATCTATGATATTAGTATGAATCAATTCTGCCAACCCCCATTTTTCAAGATGGTCTAATTTTGTCTGGTTTTCTCTGACAATGACACTTAATGTCCACAAAATCTCTGCATCTGTAACATTTTTGGACAGGGTGCTTAAACTGTGCAAGGACTGAATTCCGGAAGGTCTATTTTCCAATGCCCCACCTTCAGTACATGTAGATGTAGAGGTAGACAAACACCCTCCCAATGGTTGGGAATTTTCTTGAGCAGAGAAGTTTGAAGTTATTCTAACTGAAGATGAAGACTCATTGGTCAGATCCTTGTGCTTAGCACTTTCAATGTGAGACTTCAATGCCGCTTCTCCATGCTAGCCAATTTGAATTTTCGACAGCACAACTTACAATAAGCTGCATGTCTATCATCTTTTTAAAACACTCTGTAACCAATCTTTGTAGGCAACATCCACAAGCCATTGTGTGTTGAAAACTCATTTACCCCCAGCAGGCATTTCAACAACACCAAGGTATAGAAACAACTACAAATGCACTCCTGTATTAAAAAATCAACAAATAATAATAATAATAAACAACATGTATGAACTATGGTTTATTTTATTTCACTTTTAAGTTATTGTTACTTTAATACAAACGTCGTGTATATAACATACTGTTAACATGCAATTTTACAATATTAAGATGTGTGTTCAATTCATATCTTTGGAATAAAAGTAGAACTATCACTATAAATTATAAACACGCAAGTTTATACTATTAGATGTGTACATATATGTCTTTGCAAATACCAACAATATAACTATTATCTATCATGTATCAAGTTACATATCATGTGATGCCCAAGACACATGAAACCTGAAGGCCAATTAATTGTAATGATTTAGTATTGAGCTTGATACTTATGGAATAAACATGTATACTCGAAGTCAATACATGCTTCTATCCTACAGTAATTAATATAACCTAGAAAACCTTACATCAAACTCAGATCCTAAATTCAAAAATTGCCATTCATCATTTGCAAAGCATGGCATTTTCAAAAAACTCAAATAATGCGCATTTTCTAGAATACACCTTACGTCTATAGCATTAAGTCTTGTGCCATCTAATCCGAAATAGAATAACTTAGGTAAAAAGTACACAATATCCACTGCTTCATTAGCAGGAAAGTTTATATTATTAACTGAAATATACGTGAGCTTCCTCATCTTCTTTACAACTGTAGCCAAACTTTGTAAGTTAATATCTTTACAATCATCTAATATTAGGCATTCAAGAGGTGGAACTGTTCCCTTCAGCAAAAAGTTAACTGTACATAAATGTTGGCCACTTAGGTCTAAGAACACAAGCTTGGAAGCACAAGCTAAGCTATTTTCAAGAGCAATTATCATTCTATCTTTTGGTCCTTCTACCTTAATATGGTTTAAAGAAAAATACACAAACCCAGTGGAATGGGTAATAATATTTATGAAATGATTTTCTTCTAAATATTCGATATTCCAGACATCCAAAGGAAGATGTCTCCACAAAACACTAATGTTCGAAATATTTTGCCATCTCTTACATACTAAGCATACAGATATTAAAGTTTCTTTGACGGTAAAATATTTAAAGATTTCAACCATTCAACCAACTTCATCTGGTAAGTCTGTGCAAAAAAAGGAAAGGCAATAAACTTAAAGCTATAAAATATTGTTGTGAATATATGTTTATTTCCATATTTCCGATCTAAGCAGAATAATGTTGAAACCTCAACTGAAAAACACGATGATGTAGTTAAGATATCTCGGTAGTTTTAAGTTAAACAAATACAATCAACTTACCTTCCATGGATACTCTTACACGCTCATTTTCACTGAGTTCTGCTCCACCTAATTTAAAATCAAAGTCGGCATAAATAACTGAGAATAACTGTATTGACCGGCAGTGAATCTTTACAGTAACTGGCGTATTTACCGTCTGCGTCCATAGTTCTAGAGGGATCTTCTCTTTTTGATCTGAATCTATCTTCTTCATATTTCCGATCTAAGCAGAATAATGTTGAAACCTCAACTGAAAAACACGATGATGTAGTTAAGATATCTCGGTAGTTTTAAGTTAAACAAATACAATCAACTTACCTTCCATGGATACTCTTACACGCTCATTTTCACTGAGTTCTGCTCCACCTAATTTATCTTGCGAAAACCTCAAACGGCTACGAAAGCACTTGGTCAACTCCCTAATTCGCTCCCAGTACTCCTAGTAATGAGAAAGTAACGCCTGCTTTATTTTGGAATATATTTTACATGCGGTAATTTTACAGAAAGCATGTTCCAGCTTTATTACGATCGATGAAGAAACCTTTGCATGACTGCAAATATGGGAGTTCCTTAATCTTATCCAGGAGAGTATAGATTCAAGGAGTTTGAGCTGAATCTTAAAATTCAAGGGCTTTTCAAGCGCCCTTGAAAACGCAAATTAAATTCCAGGAGTTTTCAAGGAGTTTAAGGAGTAGCACGAACCCTGAGCTCCGCACTGGAGCAAGAACAAAAAATGGAGGGCAAAACCGATGTAGCTGAATTCATTGTGAACAGGGGACCGAAAATAGTGTCAGAGGTGCTAAATACAGAGTGGGAGCTAGAGTCAGCCAGAGAAAACTTAGCTTGAAGTAGAAAAAAAAAGAAATTCTTCAGGAGGCCAAAGAAGCTGATTGTGTAGAAGGCTGTAATGAGAGTTGGCTATACAGCGCTAAAGAAGTTTTGGAAAACAATGGAATTGTTCTACAGTCATTTCAGAGTTCCGTTGTAGAGCTCCTAAATAAAGGAAGAGGGAAATACAGAAACATTATGATTGTAGGCCCTGCTGATTGTGGCAAGACATTTATTTTGGATCCCTTAACCAAAATATATAATGCATTTTCTAATCCAGTATCCTCAAGCTTCACGTGGGTTGGAGCTGAAACATCGGAATGTATATTCCTTAATGGCTTCCGCTGGAATTCAACGGTGATTCAATAGAATGACTTGTTACTGTAGCCTCCTTTGCAGACATTTTAGTTGATTCGCTTTTCTCTCAACACAACGTCTACTAACTCGTGCGGCATTTTGTGTTCAGCCAATCAGAGAGAGCCTCCTATTTTCTGGGAGGTAATTATAAATTCATAAGCTAAAAATCCAAGATTTCAAGATGGTGAATAACAGTGAAGTTGACAATGAATGGCTTTTGGAATGGCAATTGTGGTTGCTGGTCTAGAGTCAGACCAGAGTTCGCTAATGAGCCTATTGGGCAAGACACAAGTTTGGCCAAGCGAAGACAAAATGCTAGTTGAGGGGATATGTGTGGGTACAGAAAGGCCAGCAAAAGTAGACATAAACGAGGGGACAGTTATCGGCCTAGCTGATGATGGTGAACTCACGTGCGGAGCAGTGGGGGGTCTTTGGAAAGAAGGCAAACTGGGAGCCCAAGCTGGGAGCTGGGAGCCCAAGCTGGAACGCCCCCAATTTGGCCGAAACCAACCACCTGTGATTCCAAGGAAGTGCCTGGCTGTGCGACAGAGATTGTAGATGGTTCAGTAGAAGTGCACGAAGAAGTAGAACCAGTACCAGCAGTCCCAATTCCCGCTGAATTTAGGGCAGCTTGGACCATGGATGATAGGAGAGTTTTGACGGCCTCGACCACGGATGCAATCAATTCTTCTTGGGATGGCTGACCAGAAGATCCCGAGACTGATGAGACATCTGCGGTTGCAGCCGAGGATGAACCCACGGGAAGAGACGATGTCGCGGTGGTGACAGGCACGTTTCGGGGCAGAGAATCCTGACTATTTCGAGTCTTTTGAGGCATTGTCAAAAGATCTGCTGTACTGCCCCGAGAATTGTAAAATTCACCACGAAAATAGCTCGGCAATTGGGCGGTTCGTAGAAGGAAAATATTTTAGAGCTTCTGGAACTAGTGTTCATTCGGTAGTTGAGCGATTAACAAGCAATTGGGCAAGCAAAGGCAAGCTCTCAATGGCAGACCACGAGGCAAAGCACACAAGCTATCCTGCACTTGTGCAGTTGACAGCACATGCAACGCTGGGCGATAACCGCTGGCCAGTAATTGATCTCCCAGTTAACTAATGTTATTACTAATCTCATTTAACCCTTTGACACCCAGAGATTTTTGAGGTTTTTAGCGATTTTCTGGACCTAATCACGCCGTAGAAAATTTCGATTCCATATAAGGGGTTTCCATGGAAATCTTCACAGTTCTGAAAGCCCACGGGCTCAGGTTCTGATGTAATCTTTCTCTTGTCATGGATTTCCTTGAGGCCAGCAGATCGTAGCTGCTAGGAGAGGTCTATTTTGCATTTTTAGAGTGTTTTATAGCCATTATTCACCACAGAAGCCCCCGGTAGAGACCGTTCTGCTGAAAGAAACCAGCAGCGAGGAGCGATTTTCACGAAGACATCTCGGCACTGCCGTTACGGAATTCAAATTGGCAGACTCAACTGTGAAATCGTCACTCTGGTTGTTCTGTGGTGGATTCCAGGACCTACAAAGCATTTTTGGCGACTTTGGACTTGTAAAGAATGCAACCGGTGCAATATTTTGCCTGTAGGACCTAGTGGCTCGGCATCCTTTTCGGCGTGCAGAAGGAAAACATGTGTTTGCGAAAGTGGTCCTATGGAAATGGCTATTGTTCGGTGAGTTAAGGGAGAGAGAGGGAAAATTCATGACTGCATCAAGAAGAGAGATGGAAGTTTGCCGAGAAAGTGGTGTTTTGTTTTGCAAGGATGTATTTTGGAAGAAAATGTCAAATGTCCAGAGGTTGTCTAAGATAAAGTGTCGATCGACAGTCCAATCAGGAATTATCATGACACAAACCTAATAGGCCTTATGCACGTGTCCTGATTTTCGATATCAGAATACTAGAATCTGTCACAAAAAAATAACCACTGCCATCTGAAAAAGCAATTATTCATCAATATGTTTGGAAAAGTTCAAAAATATTGGATACGATCCCGCGAAGATATCGTAAATAACATTTATGGAGCTTAGTATGGGATTTTGCCATCATGCGTACACAGCCTCGTTCTGGTGTATTTTCAGAATTAAAAACGTTCATAACTCCGCACGTACATGTCATTTCGCCCTAAAACTTTTACACTTGTCTTATATAAATCTCTTCTTTTAGTGGAACGTGTTAAGAGTGTATCCATGAGTGGACCAGGCAGTCGTGACACATGACATCTCTCTGATCTCAATGAAACTAAACCAGAAGAAAGTCCTCACCTGAAAACTCATACTGCCAAAGTATGAAATTTTTTGATTATTTCAGGGGGGAGTTAGACCACCCCCCCTCGTTTCTGCAGGGGAAGGACTGAATTTCCATAGCAAAATAATACCTACTTCACACACCTCTCTTTCCCTCCATTTACAATCAATTCAGTTCTTACTTCCCCTGATGGTCCTTTAGCAGCTTACAAGGGAGACTACAGTCGCGTGACTATAATACCTGTCAATTGGGGTCTGTCAATCAATATACTGTCACACAACTGATTTGTGTGAAGTCAAAAACCCAAATATTTGACCTCAAATATCTCGAATGAGAAACCTTGTGCAAACCCCAAAACACTTTTCTGTGTTAGATCTACCCTTCAACTAAGAATAACTGAAATAAAATGTTTGGGATATATTTTAGTCTTGGCACAATGTGTCACAGCAGGAGTCAACCCAAACAGTAAAATTGTTACCTACTTACAGCGAAAAGCTCGCAACTTACATCTCATAATCAATAAACTAACTCTTTTTCCATGCTTAATCTCGTTTATTAACAACCACTTTCCTTGTACAATACTCAAATATGAGTTAGTATTTGAACTGTTGCAATATCAACTCTAAATTGCACAAACGATTAGATGCAACAATGAGTATTTTGTAATCATTCGATCCTATGTCATTTCAATACAAAAACATTATTGCTGAGTGAATAAGACTTACATATGTTGCTCACCGACGTACGTTCCTTGGTCTCTGTCGTCCAAATCAATAAGATCGCAATTGTTGACCCCACACGTTTCTGGTTGAAATTCGAGAATGCCATTACATCTTCTGAACATTTTGTTGTCAACCGTCTAATGTTGAAGGCCGAGCTTCATTTAAGTACTCATTTAGCTTTGTCTTGGTAGTACAAATACAATTCCTTCATCTTTACTACAGTTTTGCGAAGATTTACGATATTTCTTTCCTGACAAACTTGCGCTGCACTGGATTGCGTGACCAGTATTTGGAAGCGGTATCTCACATATACAGGTAGCCCATGACACAAAAATAAAGGAAATGGCCATTTTCGCATGGAAATGATATATAAAATCAATGAATGTTTTTGTTTTATTCCCATTTTGAATCATTGGTTAAAGTTTGTTTTTCCCATTCATTCAAAAAACCATCAATGGGAAGAATTCGTTTTCCCAATGATTTGAAATAATAATAATATAATAATTTATTACTTATAGAGCCCTATTTGGGAACATGAGAACATGACAAAAAGTATGGATCGATTTTAGATTTTAGGTTATGTTGATAGTTTGATGGAAGAACTAATGGTATTGTTAGGAGATGACGAAGAAGATCAAGTTCTGGTCAACTGTGAAACACCACAACCACTCTGTCATAAGTACACCAAGCCAATAAAAGAGGAGTGTGTCTCAGCGTTGATCGAAACATCAAGATATAACAAAATAAATAAATAAAACTTACAGTACATAAATCAAACCTGATGTAGAAAATCACAAGTCTTATTCAGGATCATGAAAGCCCTCAAACACAAAATCGTCTTCCAAACCAGGAGGTGGAAAATGTGCTCTAACACAAGAAAACAACACATGCCGGTAAAACTACACGAATATGGCGACCAAGCCATCCCCAACACCAACGAACAAATTGTCTGTAGGCAATGTGCCTTAGTCGTTTATGTTCTGGTCCGTCATAAGTCCCATATTGTTGTCTATAAGAATACCAAGATGTCTCCAACACATCAGGATCCGTACAAACAGCAAGAAAACCAGGATTCAGAGTTATACAAGATGGCTCAGCAATTTGTCTTCTAGAAGATGAAGTAACGTTCTTGTCCATTACTTTCGGCAATTCCTTACAACAAACACACTCTCTCTCAGTATCTTGTCGCTGGCAAAACTCACACTGACACCAATCGTTATTTCTTGTTCTTGGACCTTCACTAGAACTAGTAGAAGTAGAACTATCAGAACTAACAGATGAGTCTTCTTGCTCAATTTCATTATGGACTAAATCAACTTCTGAATCAGATTCACAGTCCAGGATAGCTTCTGAGTCACTACCAGAGAAAGAAGTTGGACTTGCATCGCTCAACGAAGAATCGTCCGCCATTTTGTTCATGTTATGCTTCACTGCCCATGTCCCCCCCACTACGTCATTTCCGGTATTCCGGATTGTCAATCGGAAAGCGAGATGCGGGTTTTTTGATTGATTTTTTTCGATATCATAAAATAGTTACTGCATACTTTTTCGTTCAAATTTAATTATATATAATGTGAGTAACATGTACGTGTTGTTTTTGTAAATGAGAAATTTAAATTCGACTTGTACTTTAACCCGTGAAATAAAAACTAATAGTCAAAAGTAAACAAAAGAACACAATGGAATTAGTGTACTAATACACATTAGACTAATGTCTGTTTCATGGGTTAATTAAAATCACTCTAATACAGTAGGAATGTGTAACAAACTACATTGTAGCGTCCAGTGTACTGAGGTAAAATAAATAACAATATCTGCCTGTTCTCATATTTTACAATAAACAATAAAATTGTGGAACTGTACCGTTCATTTTAATAACTGAGCACTTTAAAAAAAAAATAGGTAGTAGCCCCCCCCAGACCCCCCCCAGGACTTGTTCCCTCCCACACTTTCTACAACTGTTTAATTCTTGTTTCTCTAATTTGTACTCTACTCAGTTTGAGACATCAAAACCTTTCTAATGCTATCCTTACCATGCAAATCAAGTGTTGTTGCAGATTTGCTAGCAGATCTCAAAAGTTCTTGAGTGACTTTTAATTTCCTGTGTTCCTTGTAAACCTTAAGATAGGCCCACTTCCTTACACGGAAATACAGATCAACAAAAAGACTGAGAAGAAGATTGCTGTCTTGCTCTGAGAGAGTCCTGAAAAAAACCCAGGAATCTTGCAAAAGAGAGGAATTTTCTATCAGCTGAGCCAACAGTTTGGTGTCAGAGTTCCTGGTGCTGGAACGAAATCTTGCTAAGTTAAGGAATGGCCGAATGGAAACTTCAAGGTAACAAAAGAAATTATACGTAGGCTGGTCCACTTGAGTCAGCCCACCCCTGGATAAAGAGACTGTCAGTAGATTGGGAAATTTCATTGAAGGAGCTGGATGAGCCACACCCCCTGGTATCATAGTATTCAGTGTATCCACCAGTATTCCAAGTCTCTCATGTTTGCATTGAACCATGGGTTGTTGAGACTGAGCATTACTAGTACAATATCTGTTCAGTCTGTCTCTAACTTTACGACACACGTACCCAGCTATGTAGGCCACTATGGCTCTCTCGGTGTCGTTAAGACAGGGTTTGCTTGCTCTTTCTCCAGGATAATCCTCCTTAATCTGCAAAGCCTGTGCCACAGACTTTGAACGATGCTGTGCTGTGCTTTCAAAAATAATTGTAATTAGCTTCTGCAGTAAAAGATTGTCAGTCGTGTCCATCGTAATAAGTACCCCAACTTCTTTCCATTTGAGCGATAGTTCACTTGATTACCTAAAAGCATGTAAGTGTTCAGCGATGTGTTGCTGTCTTCGTGAAGTACTAACGAGGAAATCTTTCTCAAAGGTTATAATCCATATCGTTTGAGCGACATATTGTAAGAACAACAACACAGCGCCATCATCTCAAGGTGTGTAAGAATGATAGTAGACTGTTTTCGACAGCTATCAAACCTCTTTCGTCTCAGTTACATCCACTGGACTCGTAGAAGAGATCTCCTGTACAAATTGCTGATAATTGGGAGCATTCGTCGTCGAAATCGATGAAAGCCAAGATTTCTCAAAATTTCACAGGCGCGCTGTTGACCTTATGACATCTTCATAACTCTTTTTGGTGACTTTTTAGCACCATTACAGTCGAATATGTCTGAAAAGCCACCCTTTCACACAAACTTCGATATTTGCCACATCTAAACACTTCTCCTTCAACGTCTGAATGTTTTGGTTTTCGCTATCATATTTCCACTAGGTCGCCGCCATGTTACGTCCACGACTCACCACAGTGTAAGCCTATCCAGTTCCCTTTTCGATAGAATCCAGTGAATCCCACTCTTCAAATACCTCATCGACGTGCATAACTGATTTTTTGACTTTTAGCAATGAATTAAGTAAAATTAAGGATTAAAGCTAAAAACACGATGTTGCAACTCATCCTGAAAATATTTGTCTGGTGAAATCACATATTTCCCGTCGTGACGCAGGCTTTCCTATCAGTTTTTTTATGATCCATGCTGAAAATCATGTAAGAAAATGCTTTTTTGCATACTTTGTCGAAAAATATACTAGAAAACTACAGTGTGTTCGAAAGTTATTGAGAGGGTAAAAAAAATCGATACTCCGCATGCTTTTTCGATTTTTTTAATGTTTGAAATCCTCACTTTTTTAAATACTTTGCGATTTACTAGAGGACTCTATAATGTGATGAAAGTTATTGATGGCGTAAGTTAGCGCGCGTCTCTGTGCAACGTTTAAAATTTTATTCAGAAAACTTCAGTGCGAAGTATTTAGCGTGCGCATGTCAAAAAGCCAATGTTTATATCAAATGATAGTAATTGGTCTCACTAATAAATAGTTAAAATAATAACTTGAATACTCTTCTGGAAAAATCGAAAAAGCATCGTAAAAACGGAAATCGAGAAAACCAGCAAGAAGCGGAAGTGACGTCATGGGGGTCAATCCAACGCACTGAACGCAGCCGGCTTGAAGTTAACATGGCGGACGAGTCTTCAAGTCCGAGTTCACTCGAAAGTCTTTATTTGGGAAGCGATTTAGAAATCATAGAGGGTTAACGTGAGTCTGAAGAGAGCAATAAGGGTGATACTGGACCCCCATGACGTCACACGAGCGGGAAATTCGAATTCTGATTAGTGAAACTTCAGAAAATAAATTTGTTCTTGAAAATAGATTTTCTTGCAAATAAGTTTAGTTATAGTATATTACCGTTATTATATAATACTAAACAAATCATTTTTAGAAAAGAAATTTTTTCATGAAACTTGCCCTTTAAGTTAGCTTTCTAATATCTGAAATAAATATTATACGAAGCCGATTAATTTGCATAATTCATTAAAACTTTTTGCACGATTTAAATTAAAATTGCTCAAAAAATTATTCAACTTTTTGATAGTCAAACTTCGCTCACTGGAAGTTTTCATAGACTATTATGCCGGGCATTTCAAACCATAGCTTTAATAAATAATTAATATGGTTTCTATGGCAACCTGATTTTACATGTACAAGCAAATAAGAATGCGTTTCTTTTAAAAAGCACGATTTTATATTAGACTTAACATTTGGCATTAAAGTATTAATCTTAAATTATAAAAAAATGGTGTTAACGCATTCAAAAGAATATAAGTGTTTTGAGCCACCTTATCATTTTTGTTTGGTAAACAACGTTCATATTGCTTTTACACTTAGCCGATGAGAGTGGGCAAACCAATTAGCTGCCTCACTCATGGAATGATGTTAGAACAGAATATAGGTGGGATTATAGGTGGCCTGTACGTTGTTCTGACGACAAAAATATAATTGCTTGTTTTATTTATTTGTAGAAATCCTTTTTGTTTGTTTGTTTGCTGCACCTTTTAGTAAAGTTGACTATTCATGTTACCTCGATCACGCCTCTGCGATGTACTTATATATTGAAATCCTTTTCAAGCTTGTTTTTTTAGTCTTTTATAAAAAATGTTTAAGTCGAACTCCACGAAACTTTTTAGTGCGTTTTACGCACACATCGCGTAACTCGAACTCACTAAATTCTCTTAGTCACTTTTAGTTATGCGCTGGGTGTGGCAAAGACAGATTTGGATGTGGTCAAGCGCGTAACTCAAAAAGCGTGTAATTCGAACTATGATGCGTGTAATTTGAAATGCACATAACTCGAATAATACCCTATCCCCAAATTATTTCATCTTTCTATCGAATAGCTGTGGATTATACTCTGGTTATCATACCGAATACTGCAGAATGTGCTGAGCCACACAATAGGCGACTTGCACTAAGAGGTCACGTGACACTAATAAATCGAACAGCAGTGTCAAAATGAAAAGAGCAGCTAGAAATTAGTAAAAGGGCGAAGTTTCAGATCATAATGTCTGACCCAGGAGAAATGCCATTAAAAATACAATCGATGGTTTTCTAAGATTTTGTTGGAAAATGCATTGGATGGCAAGAGACGTTCCATCCAATGCATTTTCCAAACAAAGTCTTAGAAAACAATTGATTCTGATTATTCATTCGATAGTTTTTGCCGGTTATATTTCATGATATAGAGCAGCCTTATTCAAAACGGCTGGTCTTCACTTCATCTTCGTAAAGTTCTCCGATCTTTACTCGCGTTCAGTACGTCACTTTTGACCCAAACATGCCAGACTCCCACCATCTTCAGTACACAAAGGTAGTTTGAAAGGTATAGAGAAATGATGTAATATACAATCTAAATGCAATAGTGGTCGAAGCGTTTCCGCTTCGAAGCGTACAGTGATGTCACAAGTCCACCTTGGCCAAATATAAAATGTCTGATCTTCAGGTATTATTTGGAAGCAGCTCATTAGGCAACTTCAAACTGTTATAACTCGAACACTAGTGACGGTAGAACTAAAACTTTGCCAGAGTATTCACAACATGATTATCTTTTATTGATTAAAAGTTTGTTGATTGGTTGCATGTGACCTTTAACAACATTCACCAAAACTCGGCCTTTTTAGAATCTTGATGTCAAGTTCTAATTTGCTTTCTATAAAGGAAATACGTTTGCAAATAGAGGCTCATAATAACGACTCCATCAACCAACAACAACGTTCAGCAAATAAGTTTATATCTGGTTTATAAGAATATTTTAGCGTTCAATTTTTCTGTAACATTATATAAAATATTCAAATATCTTCTTACTATGGAAACTGATCTCTGAAGTGGTAACATGTCCGTTCGGAATTTTGTCTCACTGGAGTGTTTGTACCATTTTTGAATGAAATCATTGGCTTAAAGTGATCACGTGGTACAAAAAAAAAAAAAAAATCCGAATGGACATGTTACCACTTTAGTGATTTCCATAGTATATATAGCTAATTGCATAATCATTGTCGGGTTGAAAATCATAAATTATAGAAGCTGAGACCACAAGGATGGATGGGAAATCAGTTCATGACCTGTATATTACATGCAGACATATTCAATGTTCTCGTAGTTTTGAAGGTATATATGAGCTATTTAACTAAGATCCTACAAGTCTGGATAAAAAGGTCGATCATTTGACGGTTTTATTTGAGAGTTTTAATTTCCCAGAATTCCTTTTGGTCATAGCTTTCATGATTTTCAACCCGACAACGATTTTGCAATTAGCTATATAACTTATGTGAATGATCAAAAAACGAAAGGTTCAATTCAATGGAAATTTGCCTGTTAAAACGCTTATGTGATGAGTTTGATATACATACCATCAACATCTTTTACTGGAAAACAAAAGGCTCCATATATCAAGGCACTTAAAACATTTATAAATAATTGTTCTTGCAAGTCTGAATAACGTCAACAATTGCAGATGCATATATATTACAGTCCGAACTAGCGTTGATGATCAAGTGAAAAGGCAGGGGTTGACTGTTGTCCAAGTTCACTGGCGTGAGTAACTTGACTATGTTCAGAACCAAGCAAAAATGATAAGGTGGCACAAAACACTGCTATTCATTTGAATGCCTTAACGCCTTTTTATAATTTAAGTTTAAATAAATACTTTAATGCTGAATGTTAAGTCTAAAATAGAATCGTGCTTTTAAAAGAAATAACATGCACATTCTTATTTACATGTAAAATCAGGTTGCCATAGAAACCATATTAATTATTTATTAAAGCTATGATTTGAAATTCCCGGCATAATAGTCTATGGATACACAATTTCAAAAGATGCAGTGAGCGAAGTTTGACCATCAAAAAGTTGAATAGTGCAAAACTTTTTAATTAATTATGCAAATTAATCGGCATTGTATAATATTTATTTCAGATATTAGAAAGCTAACTTAAATTGTAGGTGTTATATTAGGTAATCATTGATTATTTAGTTTTTAGACGACATCAGAAGTTTACTTATCAGATGGTTTACTTTCCATGATTTTTGCTATTTTGAAGGATTTGCTTCACCACGATGTGTATCAGTGGATGTCAGAAGACCGTTATTTTAGGCCCAAAAAATTTGAAAGCTTTTTTCAATAGCAGTTGAATAAAGTATGTAATGTGATTGGCAGCTTTAGAATCTGAGCGTTACCATCAGAGTTATCGAAGCCAAAATATAGGACAAAATAAGGCATTTTGAAAAATATAAAAGTATGTTGCGCCCGCGATGCGTGTGCACGGTTGCTATTGCAACGGAATCCAAAATTATCCGTGAACGGAAAAGACTAAGGATGGTTCTTTCACATGACATGATTGTTGTTGATGAAAGAGCTACAGAGAAATTGCAGTACGTGTTCAAAAATGGAGAAATTTTGACTTTTGAGAGGCTGAAAATCACTCCAAATTAACATTGTGCCGTTGCCATGGAAACCAAAGGTGCCGACGCCTTACAAGTATATTTTTGTAATCAGGGCAGGAATACTTACTTGTATGCAAAGTTTCAGAGAAATCTATTTTTTCAAGTGGCCAGCTGATGTTTGATTTTTCTAGAAAATCACTCTTTTAAGTGTGACCTCTTTCAACGAAAGTTAGGACAGTTTGTTGTTCATCAGTCAACCTACAATTTGTGATGTCGCGATGATGAGATTCAAATGTCAAATCAAAAGACAAAAATCGAAAACGGCGTACTTACATTGTGGATTTGAATTATTCTGGAAGTTGTATGTTTTCTTTTTCTACACATCGATTTCAGTATAAATGCTTTCAAATATCACGAGAATTCTACATTATGAGTTTTCCCTGCAGTGTTGTGAAGTTTTGACACATTGGTTGACGCAAGACAAAAGGCGGGTTCACGTTTCATGTTTACGTTTTGACTGTGTGTGCCCTACAGCGTATCGGTTTTGTCACTACTTTCCCTCCGGGCGAGGGGACAAGATGGCATGGCACCATGATGACCAACGACCAATCAGAATGATTTTTTCAAAATCAGGCCAGGTCATCAAGCTAGGATGTCCTGTAAGGAAGCCTAACGTCTTTTCCCAAGCGAAAAGTCGAGCGAATAGAGCAAGAATACGGAGTTAATGTTTGGATTTTATTTGGCATTTCTGGATTCTAGTATGATTTCTGGATAGAAGGATCATTGGCCTTCCACCCTGTGGTCATTTTGGGGTAGATGGAGGGATTTATCAGGGATAAATTGTCGATCGAATTGAGGGGTTGGCGACTGGAGTCTCCAGCCTTGTCCCCACTACTGGTGGGGAGAAAAATCTAAAAAAAACCTTAAAACGGCTAAAACCCAGCTAGAAAGGATCTACATAATATCAAAAACAACTACAGACAAAGGTTAGTCAAGTTTATTACAAACCAATTTTACGATATTTTCGACCCATACATTTCCTGTATACACCTATTTAAAAAAACGTTGGCATCTGAAATCTGAATCTGTGACCGCAATGGATCATGGGCAGAAATAAAAACAGCACATAACCTCATTAAATATGCAAAATGCGTATCTTACTCTTTCTGCGTCGATGGATACTTTGATGGCGGATACAATTAATTTGAACTTAAAAGTGTTATCACTAAAAAACAAAAGGCAAACAGAACTGTTTGCTTTTTGAAATTTCCCCATTTACGAGGAGGTTGTTGACGTGAAGGAGTATCTTTTGAAGCATTGTGCGGAAATAATAAAACCGGCGAAAGACCATGCTTTCAAAATTGGGTATTTTGGAGCGTGTGGAGCAAAGTACCAGATTCAGTCTAGGGAACAGCTGGAAGAGGCATATAACACAGAAAAAAGGCCTGGTTCACCCTGTGCATTGACCCGCATTTGCCATTTGATAGAAGAGAAATATCAAAACGAAAGTGGCAGGAATATGATGGTTCTACTTCCGAGTTGTGTTCTAAGAAAGAGCGAATCGATAGCAGTGATTCAACAGGTAGGTTTATTGTGGTTATTTTACACCAGTGTTTCAATATTCTCGGGTGCGAATTTTCAGGTTTTGCTAAATTATTACCATTCGCTTTTAAAGAGGCAGTGTCAACCTTAATCATGTTTGTTCAAGCGTCTAATGGATCACTAGTAATAATTCAAAGCATGTTCTTCATTTTCAACAATTCCTAGTGTGGATTATTTCATCTTAGAACTGACTTTGAAGCCGTTGAAAAAAGTGTCGAACAGCCGTTGAGAGGCAGGCCACGATCATCCTCGAGTGAAGAAAGCCGACTTGTAAACCGGCAATTCTGGTCGATTGCGAAGGAATCTTGATCATCAATCGTAGGTGTAGTACTGTTCATGACTTTTGAAGAGAAAAACTCACATAGAACTACTTGTAAACCCGGTGAGATTCCCACCATCTACTTATGTGTTGGGCTTCCTGTGTTTTATTTGATCGGCCGTTGGAAAATGATATCGCCGTGAATTCACTTCTTGAATTCAGTCCTTTTGATATATTGAAGTTCTAAAATTGCTTTCTAAATAAAGATTAGTATCACATGAGTCCTGTAGGTCATTTATTTAGCGATTAGAACGGTTTTAGGGGGGTTTATAACTCACTACGGGCAAGATTGGCTTCTCAACCGAGTGTTATTGTTTTGATTTTAATGCGCATGCTTGAGGCTTGACACTGCCCCTTTAGCCTATTGTCAAATACAATTTACAGATAAAGAAACATTGGGTGATGTGTTTCAAAGACTAAAAGAACGACATGCCGCAAAGTTCCGGTTCAACGACTTTAAGTTTAAGTGTTGGACTCAAATGCTGGTATGTGCAGTAAACAAATGTTAAAAAAACGGGCATGTCATTTATTACCGTATTCACACTTTAATAATACACTTGACCTATAATATTTTTATCTGCACATTATAAGTGTCCGGCCATTCTATAATTGTTTTCTTTCTTTCAATGAGTATTAAAGTTGTTTATTTATTTGGTGGTAGATTAACGGAAACCACAACAGTGAAGACGAACCACCACAATCAACTTTATTTACTGGTCGAATAACATCCACTTCGACAACCACATGTACATCTTCTACTCCTGTGACATCGACATCGGCACAATGTGCAGCTGTTACAACCAAAGGTTCTGAGAATACGGTAAGTCATAATTCATTTATTTTAGAGAAATTAGATCAGCAACCTAATCGATGGGTTTTAATATTTTCTTTTAGATGAACATACGTGATAAACTAATGCAACAGCTACAAACTATAAAAGCATTGCGGGACCAACAAGTTCTAACAGAGGATGAGTTTGAAAAAGAACGAGTTAAATTAGTTGGGCAATTAAGTGCACTGAACTAGGGTCCCATCCACACCGTTAATCCGTTTTCGTTTGAGATGTTCATCTATGAAAACGGAGGTTTTCAAAAACGCATTAGTATTAGCGTGGACAAGGCCTTAAATGGCCAAGACCTACCAACACACGATGCAACAGTGCACACAACATTGACTTCTACTTGTATCGTCAACACAGTATTTACAGTTTATGAAAAGGAGTAAGTTCGCTTTTCGTTCTACTTATCAAAAATAGATAGTGATTTTACTGAACCCGTGAAATAACATTTATATAATATCTAATACCCAAATAAAAACATAAAAACACTGCATAGTAATACAGCAATGGAATGAGACAGACTAATAACTCGATTTCACGTGTTTCAGTAATGAAATCACTCTAAATACGTAACTGAATATGTAATCAGTGAAATACGTAATGTAATAAAATGTAATGAGTATTACTCAGTATTGATGAAGTAAAATTTCAACATTCCCAAAGTACAAGCTGCTTGCTTATATTTTTGTTCATATTGCTTTTTTATACATATTCGCAATGACGAATAAACTGAAGGATGTCTTCATCTGATATTTGCATGAATGTTTCCAAAAGCATTGTCTCTGGGTCGTGACATGTTTGCCAAATAGTATCATTAGACCTCAACCAAGCCTTGGCCTTTGAGAACATAATTTCGCATGGCATGAGATCAGGACTGTAAGGAGAGAGAAAAAGCACCACAGCACCTGTTGCATAAATAGCATCAAGCACCTCATGGCAGTGATGTATTGCCGCATTATCTGAAGAAACATAACGTACATTTTCATTTTAGTGATTTTCTATTCCTTTAACTTTTCTACTGGCATGCATAAAAACTTGATCCATAAACCCATATTGCACCCGACTATCAGATGAACATGTATGAAGCAAAGAGAGCATAAATCTAAAATATGGTCACTTACCCATAATCACTACTAGAGAACGAGGATTTATTCCATGAAATGGCAGTAGATTAGGAGCAAGACTATTTTGGACAAACTCAAGAAACCGCTCCCGGTTGGTTGTCCCACGACGGATCGACAGTTCAAGAAAGCCTCTAGTGCAAATTACAGGAATAGCGGTTAACCTGGAGGACCATTTACACCTGATTCTTCTGACTTCTGCACGATAACCTCGTAAGCTGTACCCTTTGTTTCTACATACTCGACGGTCCTTTGACATATCAGGAAAATAGCTTTATTAAAGTAAACTGGCCAAAATAGCATTTTGACGGAATAAAAAGTTCCACTTACAAATGCACTTTCATCAAGAAATACCAACGTTAGGCTCTAGCTGTGACACATTTGCTATGAACTCGACTCTCAGTCCTTCATTCTGTTGTAAAGCAATCATTTTTAGCTAAAACGAAATCACATTCATGGGTTAAAAACAATAATATAAACCCTAGCGTATTACTATCTTTGAATTTACAAATTAGAAATGCAAACACTAAAATTAATTAGATACAAATATTTCTCACCTTCTTCCTCGTAACTCCATTCCTTTTCAAATAAGTGTGTATCGTAGAAAGAGCATAATTATTTCCCATTACTCCAAACACATCTCTTGCAATTTCAGATAAGTCTTTCTCTGGATGTTCCAGAATTGCTTCTGTCAGCACGAGTTCCTCATCTTGATGAAATGACACGGAATCCAATGGACACCCTATTTTTAAATGCTTCACACATCCGTTGTCGTGGTACTGTTTAGTAATCCTCAATACCGAATGTTTCGATATGCAAAGCAACTCAGAAACCTTCGTAACTGAGCCTAAAAACACTCGTAGCCACACTATTCTCCATCGCAGGTCTTCGTCTAAAGGTCGTGGCATATCTAACATTCCAGTAATAATTACAAGATCACAACTACTACCCTCAATCCCTCTCGGTCTCAGATTTCAGATTTCAGATGCCAACGTTTTTTGAAATAGGTGTATACAAGACAATTGCTTGGCATGCCTGTGATTGAGTGTGTATCAATCAGGAAAAATCCTTCAACCTTGCATCCGATTAGGAATGTAAACCCACCACTTTTGTAGATTTCAATACGGAGCAGGTCATCTGTTGTGAAAAGCTTTTTGATGACCTGCAAAAAAGCATATCATCCTGGGGAATCTGCTCGGCACTAGAAACTCCTCACTGAAATCATGAAGAGAATGGATTATGCATCCTTCACTTAATATGCCATATGCCTCCAGCACGTTGTATTTTTTGCTTATGTCCCTTAGTGGAGCATTTATAATTATTTCTTCGACCCGTTTTGCTGTGTCTTCTCATTTATCGATTGCAAATGGCAATTTCTTTATCAAAATAATGTCAAAATCAAAGACAGAAATATGCAGCTATTTGTGCCATGATTGTCAATATGTGGGACGGAATGAAAAAAATTGCGAAAGTTTAAAAATATGGTCAAAGTAAGATTTTTTGACTCCTTGAATGTCCGAGAGAATGCCAAGAAACGAAGTTTGGGCTTGCTTTTCTTTATTGGGGAATTTGTGGCTTGCTGTACTTGTCTCATCAGCTGATTCGTTTTGAAGTCTCCAGGCTAAAACATGATTTTACAATAACTTACAAATTTCGCGCGCGCTGATTGGTTAATTTTCATCATAGAGGACAGACAAATAAAAACAAAATGGCGCGTACAAAGCTGAAGATCGATGGAGAAAAATGTCATCAATGGACGATTTTCCTTCGTTCCAAGTTGAATTTCTTGAGGAAATTTCAGATGAGAAACTATGCTTGTCTCTGGAGGAAGTTGAGTCCGAACAGAAAGTAAATGATAGCGTTCGCTTTGCGACACTAAATGACTACGAACTGCACGAAATAGTCAAGAAATTCGTAAGATCGAGAAATACAAGATGGTGTGTAAACATGTTTGAATAATTTTTGTTATTGTAAAAAAAAAATTGACATCACTCGGCTGTCGCCTCGTGGATCCACACTACTTTGACAATATTATGACGAAATTTATCGTCAATAAGAGGACAGACGCATAAAAAAGTGATGTCAAATATATAATAGACAATATCAGATACACTACTGATCATGACGTCGACACATGAGTTCGCATAATAATACCAACAAGACAACTTTGAATGTCAGTTATAATACTGTAATAATAATTATTATTACAGTCCAATTCCAGTGTGAAAAATAATAAGCATATGAAGCCATTACACAGCAAGAGCTTCTTAACGCCAAAAATGACAATAGCTTATTATTACAAGAACTGCAAAAAAATCAAAGAAACTAAGATCTCGCTGGTACATGAACTGAAATCCGTAACATTGACTTACCAGTAACTGGTTCTATACCTTTTCATACTCAGGAACATAAAAATTATAATCTATCAACTTATGAGCATTGGGACCAAGCCAACAGTGATATTAACACTATTCCTTCTCAATGTACCAATTTATCCTAAAACCTCATCATGAATAAGTAAATTCAAAAATATTTGGGCCAGTGGGACAGTGCTTGCTCAATGCACCAAACGTTGAGTGTCCAAATTGTTTTCCTGGATGCACTTCTGATTACTGTCAGCCAAATGCATTTCAACATAATAAGGGAAATTCGTTTGCCTGTCAATTTGACCATGGCTTGGTGGACCACTTTAAGAGCATCAGATGTACCATCAGTTGTGACAAAACTTCCACTGTTTTGACAGATTTCACAACTGGTGCCACGTGAAATCACGTTTGAACAACATCTTCCAGGACAATAATAAGATAATTGAGCAGCTTACTTTGTTTTTCAAATTTGTCATGTTGTTTGAAGATTTTAACAAAGCAATTTTATCTGTATGGCTTTAAAACATGCAGCAGACTGTGTCAGGGCTGGTCGTGATAGGCAACATGCACTGTTGGTAATAGTCATCAATGCCTGTTGGCACTCTTGCATGAACTATGAATCCAATATTGGCTTTGTCAATTCCCAATCCAAATGTTGAGTTGGCTATCATAGTGCTCACCTCACCAGTGTTCCATTTAGAGAGGGACGTTTGCAGCTTTGACATTTTCTGACATGGTAGTTTATGTTCCTTTTTATCAATTCAGAATGAATTTTTTCAGAGGAAAAAACACAAGACACAATTCCACAACGTTCCATAAAAAGTCAACATAGAATTTAGCACCATTTGACCTTTCTTTTATTTCAAGCACCAAATTTTCTCTGAACACACTGTCACGTATAAACAACAAGGTTGCCAAACAAGTTGTTGAGATCGTTTTGGTGTTTTGCTGGAGTAGTGGCACAAAGGAGCAATTTTGGGCAATGCAATCCGATCATTTGCTCACTAACTGGACGAAAGGTGTCACACCCAGGTAGATCCAGGTAGATATAGTATGGGCCTCATTGAAAACCACTGAGAATTTTCAATCTGAGAATTTTCAATTTTGTTAAGTAGATCTCCCTCTATCATCTTTGTGTAGTGAAAATTAGCATGAAAGAGCTGAAATTTTCTAGCTGCACCTTCTGTACCTGTTTGGGTATAGTCCCTGTGAACTTGCAACATACAATGTGCAAGTCTTGACATCGAACAAAAATGTTGTCAATCAAAGAGTTGGTCGCTATAACAACCACAGTTGGATAACTTGAAAGGACTGCAGGAAGTATATAAGTCATTCATTACCCACTGCCAGTGCCTAGTACTCCAAGAAAACATTTTTCCACCCAGTGTTTCTTTAATAGTATCCTTTTGTAGGTGCCTAATATTTGAATAACCAAAGTAGTGGTGGAGAGTAAGTAAGTAAATAAGTAAACTCTTTATTTAAAGAGGGTAACACTAAACAGCCTGAATGCTAATAAACGTGTAACCCTCAACTATCTAAATTTGTTATACATTGCTAATAATGATATCAATTAAAAAAATTAAAAAACTATCGAGGAAATAGAATATATAAAAATATTAAAACTATAAAGAATAATTAAATTGAAATCATAGCAGTAATGTATAGAAAAACTAGTTCCCCTTTAACAAGGAACATGAACGTTTTCTATTTTTATTGTAAGCATAATAGGGTTGACTCTATTGCATCATCAGAACTTTTCAATGGAGATTGCGTTGATGGACAGTGTGATTCGTGAATCTATAATGAAGATAGATCATATGTATTTAATTGATATTTCTTAAATTAATATTTATCCCTCTCCCTCCAGGCACCTGTAGCATTACATCGTTTAGTGTGGGATTTTCCTTTCATAGCAAAAAGACTTTCCTCGTTACTTCTAAAAAACATTCCAAATTAGCAACAACAAAACGCACAAAAAACACTACTTTCATTCTACTAACCTATCGTCGATTGTATTGCTGTTAGAGGAGATATCTACTGGAACTGGTAAGTGAAGTCACCCTTTAGTCATAGCATTGAAAGGAATTTGTAAACACATTCACCTTTTGGTCATCACTCAGTTAACTATGTGAACATCTTGCCAGTAGTTAATTTCAGCATAGTTCTCCTGTTTTTTCTTGACATTCTTACTAACATGATAAGCATTTGTTGACCATTATATACATGTGCAGCAAGAACGCCTTTCAATGTAAATTAAAGTGCTAGACCTTCCAGCCTTCATACCATCCAGATAAGTTATTTTCCATCTCATCTGTATATGATTTGTCCTGTCATAAGGAACTATTAAATTTCCAAAAACTTTGTCCTTTCACTTCTGCTCCTAATTTTCCTATTTCAAGTACAATCGCGGAATGGTCACACTTAATTGCAGGTATGATTTCTGTCAAATTGTTTGAAATCATCCAGAGTCTATAGAAAAGTTTAGGTTTGTTCTGATAGTATAATACTTTATCTGTGGGTTCATTACTCTCCATATGTCAACAAGATCAAACGCATAGGCAAACTGATTAATGCTATTGATGGCTATTTTGCGTGGTATTAAAATTCCTCTTTTTTTATCAAGGTGGTTCCAGCATAATGAATGACAGCATGTCAGCTTAATAGGGCAACTAATGTCACCTCCAACAATAATATGATCTTCTTCGTCTAAATTTTCCATGTAAAAGAGAATCATGATGAGTTTCGACTTAGAAACTATATTTATAAGAAAGACCACAGGTAGCCCAAGCTCAGTATCAGTGGCGTAAATACAGTAAATGTATAGGCTTTCTTGTTCTGGTGTACTTGAATAAATAAATAAAAAATCGTTTGCCTTTATTCGACTCGTACTTGTTCCTTGTGTTGTTCTTTACCTCTGTAGGAATTTCTAGGCCATTCCGCTTGAAATTGAGAGAGTTACGGCGGTTTTAACAAAAAATTCCCTACCAGTAAGAAAATATAGAAGGTAGGTCACTCGTGGCCGTCAGCGAACTCACATGGTCCCACTCAAATGCTCGTAAATCTCTCGAAACTAGACATAACGCCAAATTTCTTTCGGTAAACTGTAGTCCAACACAAGTCCGATAAATCACACTGCCATTCCCTTCTCTTACTCATCGCTATCTGCATCCAAGAGCAAGGTTTTTGTGACTTTTATCGGCAACATGAACCTCTGTACCTTCAAGTCTGAACTGCACGTTCGTATTTTGAACGAGCTTCACGCTCCTGGACGACACGTGTTGAAATAAACTATTGTATTGTATTGTACCTCTGTCCCTCCCCGGTGTGTACATTTTTTGTACGGCCGTTCAAAATCCGTGTCAGACTTGAAGGTACAGAGGTTCATGTTGCCGATAAAAGTCACAAAAACCTTGCTCTTGGATGCAGATAGCGATGAGTAAGAGAAGGGAATGGCAGTGTGATTTATCGGACTTGTATTGGACTACAGTTTACCGAAAAAAATTTGGCGTTATGTCTAGTTTCGAGAGATTTACGAGCATTTGAGTGGGACCATGTGAGTTCGCTGACGGCCACGAGTGACCTACCTTCTATATTTTCTTACTGGTAGGGATTTTTTTGTTAAAACCGCCGTAACTCTCAATTTCAAGCGGAATGGCCTAGAAATTCCTACAGAGGTAAAGGACAACACAAGGAACAAGTACCAGTCGAATAAAGGCAAACGATTTTTTATTTATTTATTCAAGTACACCAGAACAAGAAAGCCTATACATTTACTGTATTTACGCCACTGATACTGAGCTTGGGCTACCTGTGGAAAGACAAACTTGATAATGACATCGGACGATGTCGAAACGTCGTAATTTCCTTGCGTTTGTCTTTCTTACAAATAAAAAAGAGAATCAAATACTATTATTCTTGTGGCATGAAAACTGGAAGTGAGGAAATAAACTGTAACTAACAATAAAAACGTGGACTGCTTAGCGTCAGTCATGTTGATTGTAGAGGAATCATAAACTGAAATGAATGTTTAGAGCATTTGGAAATCAGGACATTCTAAATGTTTGACTGACGATTTGACGATTCCATTAACGCATGCTTTGTTTATATGCAGCTGATTTAATAGTCTAATCCGTTATATTAATATATTGATTTTGATAAATCAGGTACGATGTGACAATGTTAAATACAAAAAATAGAGTGAGTGAAAATTACCGTCAAGACGTTTTTCCAATTTGTAGTAGTCGTGAACAAACTCTCGTAGATTTGTGGGGATGCGATTTTTCCTTGGGAGCTCGGCGTGACTTGTACAGAAGGCAGATGATTGATTTCCGGCTCATTAGTACATACTTTAAGATAGTTTACTAATGGCAGTCCACTTATGACAGATTTTACAGGATACATAGCAATGATTATTATATGGATGTCAGTGTTTTACTGGAAACTAAAACACTCGTATTTTTCATATTTTCACTAGTGAAAATATGAAAAATTATGTACCACAGATCCCGGATGTACGCTCGCGTTCACTTTTTCCCGCCTTTGGTTTCTGCTTCTTGTCGCTTGTTCTTACAAACAATGGCGGCTTCTCGACTTTTCGCCGAGGTCTCCGACGCTGATTTAGTTGAGTTCTTAAGTTCATCCATATAATAAAAAGAACATTACACGGTGGCTTGAAGATATGAATTTTATTTTCTCGTGTTAAAATTGTTTTTACCACTCGAAAATAAAATTCATATCTTTGCGCCGCCGTGTAATATCCTCTATATATTTCACACCCTATGTGTTTAAAATAAAACTGATATGCAAACTTTAAGTAAATACTGGCATTGACGGAAAATATTTGTTGAATTTTCCAGTGTACATGCATGCATCTCGTTCACTAAGGGAAGACGAATCCATGATTTGTTATTAGGAATGGACAAGGAGCTGCCTGTACCCTAGTCTCCTATGCACCCGTTCTTAGTTTCGGGATCCCTGTGCTCCCTCTCCACAATCGGCTGCTTTCTTTTGAACTACATTCCTTTCCCTTTGTTTGTCTTGCCAGGCAAATCACCAATCATATTACAGTTATTGTTTTAATTGAGCCAATCAAAAGTCCGCTAGGATTTTTCCCGCAAAGTTTGTTGACATCTAGTCGAGTCGTCGTTCGTTGTTTTTATAACTATGGGAGACGTATGGAAACTCCGAAGAAGATCGTAGAGGCTGATCGCTGCTTTATTTGTTCCATAGTTGTACCGAAGAAAGGCAAGCTCTATATTTTCGGAAAATCGTCGATCGACTTCTGCGCAATTATCAACTCCGCACTAAATGTGAATGTGAGAAGCTACTCAGCGAACGAACAGTTATTCATCTGCAGAGCGCAGTGCTACCAAAGATTGACAAAATTTAAGCGTGCATTAGACAACCTCAGCAAGGCAAAACGTGAATTAGAGAAGGTTTTTAAAGCGAACGTTCATCGTACGAAGAGACTGAGAGGTAACGAGGAGGAAGAGGTGGAAGACGACGAGGAAGAGATCGACGAACAGCTGCAACAATCAACACGTGGAAAGGTCGCAAAAGCACTGCACTTTTCAACTAGCGCTACCACTTGTACTTCTTCACCCGGTGCTTCAACCGTCGGCTCATCAGATGGCCAATAGTTCGCTTGGAAAAAGCCATTTTGTTTCCCTGTGCTATCGCCAATTCAGAGTGACGGCTGCGAGTTGATGAAACGCGCGTTTACAAATACAATCGCTCATGGTCAGAAAGTTGTCTTTTCCACTCCGACAAGAAACCGTGAAGGGAATGGGGAAACTACTAACGAATAAATCGCTTCATGGTAGCTATCAACTTATTGGAAAGGCTCTGGTACATGGCATTCCCTCGAGAATCGCTAATGCTACCATGAACTGTCAGCCCGTTCGCAAGCACATTATAGAGAAAACATTGGGTATTTTGAAGAAAGAACTCTTGGGGCTTTGCTCTAAAAACAATCCTTCGCTACTTCGAAAGTCTAGCAAAGATGGTCTGACAGGTTTTGATCTTCAGCGTGTGTGTGAAGAATGGAACGTCAGAGCCCCATTATTTTATTGTTTTTGATGACTTCCGCCTCCAATAAAAGAACAAAGGCTTCATCTTGGTTCGGAAGCGTTGCTGTGGCTGGGTCAGTGCTGTTAAAGCAAAGAAGTGAGAAGATGGATGTCACTTCTTCCGTTCTTGGTATTATATTGAAGACTAAGTCAATTGAGGTATGTTGTTTTTAAAATATACATTTTATGGAGCATGTTACCCTCTTACTGTTTCCAAAGAATGGGTGACGCTTCCAAGTAGATTTTATTTAGAATAGGTATCCTTGTTGTACAGTCGATTTCGATCTATTGTAACTTACTCACTCTGTCTATTCCTTCTCAAGTTACATGTGTACTCTAGATCTTCGTTTGTCAATCATGCTATCCTATTACAGGTCACGCTCTAAGCAAACTATATAATCTTGATGTACATTTTGTCACGCTGATACTCCCCCTCTTCGAGAAATGTCGTCCTCGACATTCAAAAGGAAAAAAAAAATGTTTTTTTTTTTAGTGTTGGAGACTAATCGCTCCTCTCGTATAACTTTACTTTACTGTTCAAACAGTTCCTTTGACTTCTGTTGGACTCTGTGGTTTACTCCTTGGTTTCTTTAGTGATTCCCGTAACGTATGCTGCAACAAATATATATACATTGGCAAACACAACCTTTTTCATCGTATTCTCGCAAAGTTTACATCATAACGTAGTACTTAGACTACAAACTACAGTGCGCCTCATTTTTAATATCTGAAATGTCAATGTCTAATGATATGTCTCTTTGTGTCTTGTCTTGTGTTCTTGATTACGATACAGCATACTGCATACCGTAAGCAGGACGACTTGCGCAGCCCGTAGGGTAGTAGAATGGGTTGATTGGAGGATAAACTGTATAGCCTGCTGAGTAGCAATTGGCGTTCGCTTGAGGGTATGCCGTGTAGCCAATAGGGTAGCAGGTCGTGTTTACCGTAGGACCCTGCTGTATACCGTTAGCGTATATTAATTACATCATGTTGCTGTCCTGGTGCGCCGTATGCTAAATGAATGGGAGGGTACCGAATCCTCTCTGGACGAGGTTCTTGTACCTCCCTTGTTCCTCCAGGCTGGTCTCCTCGTTCATCGTCCGACTGGTCTGACACTGGGCATGAGTCGCCTTGACTTACTAGGAAACTGTCGACGATGTACTCAGTTTCACTTTCATCCTCGTCAGATGTCTGTGGTCTCGGCGTTGTTGGCTCTCGACGTGGTCTGTTTCTTGCTCGCTTGTTGGGATCTCCTGCTGGTGGGTTGACTCTCGCCATGTGAGCATACCGGGAGAGAACCGCAAGGCATCAGTAGGTTCCTATGCAGCACCCTGGAGTGACCCGTACCGAACTCTGGCTTTACTTCATAAACTGATGACTTTGTAGATTTTCTCTTCCCAATATGGTCGCAGCTTTTCTGGTCCTCCACGTGGCCTCATATTCCTGACTAGGACTCTGTCATCTGGTTGTAGAATTGAACTTCTCACTTGTGAGTCGTACGATCGCTTCCCCTTCGCTGCTCCTGAAACTGCGCTCCGTTGTGCGAGGGAATACGCTTCCTTCATTGCGTTCTTCCACGTGGATACTTATTGAGGATAACTGCTGCTTGCGTTAGGAGTACGTAAACCAAAGATCAGATCAATTGGAAGGCGGGGGTCTCGTCCAAATAGTAGAAAGAACGGCGAGTATCCTGTGGACTCGTGGCGAGTACAGTTGTAAGCGTGCACAACTTTGTTGAGGTGGTCTTTCCATCGAGATTTCTCCGTCTCGGGAAGAGTACGTAGCATGCCCAACAGGGTACGGTTAAATCGCTCTACCTGTCCATTCCCTTGTGGGTGATAGGGTGTCGTTCTCGAATGCGATATGCCACACAATTCCTCAAGTCTCTGGAATAGACGGTTCTCGAACTCGCCACCCTGGTCATGGTGTATTCGGGATGGTAACCCGAAACGCAGAATAAAATCGTTGTATAGCTTGTCAGCCACTGTTCGTGCAGACTTGTTCCGTGTAGCATATGCTTGCGCGAAGCGGGTAAAGTGGTCAACGATAACGAATATATATTCATACCCCCCGCTGCTCTTTTCGAGGTGGAGAAAGTCTAGCGAGACCAGCTCGAAGGGTGAAGTTGTAACAATAGGTTGAAGAGGTGCCTTGGTCTTGCGCGCAGGCGGTCTTTGTTTGACACATCGGCAGACATTCTTCACATAATGTTCAATATCACGTTGCATGTGTGGTCAATAAAAACGATCTCTGGCTAAGCTCACGACTCTCTCGCTTCCGAGGTGTCCCATCTTTTCATGTAATTTTCGTTCAGCCGGAGAGAGTGACCTTGAACCGTAAGCTATAACACGTGTAATACCATTTTGACGTTGGCACAACACTGCACCGAGTCCATCCTCAGACGCGTCAGTTGTCAAGATGAAAGGGTCGGTGTAATTGGGGTAGGCCATAACTGGTGGACTTACCAAATATCCTATCAATATTTCTAGGGCTGACTGGTGAGATGTCGTCCAGGTAACTGACGTATTCGAGGAGGGCTGTCCTGTCTTGGAGTTCTGTTTACGCACCCCTTTCTGTGGTGAACACGAGCTGGATGGTGGCACAGACATCAGGTCGTAGATCGGTCGTGCGATGCGTGAGAAGTTCCTGATGTATCGTCGATAATAATTCAGAAACCCCATCAGTTTCCTTACATCTCCCACTGTTTTGGGTGCACGGTTTTTCGAGTAGGACAGCTTCAATGTTGGCTTGGTCCACTTTGTAACCCTCCTCAGAAACGATACGTCCAAGAAATTTTACTTCCTTCTTGAAAAGTGCGCATTTTCTTGGCTTTAACTTCACCCCGTATTCTCTTAAGGTGACTCCGTTATCATTCTCGGCGCACTCGTCTATGACAAACTTTGGGTCCTAACTTCCTCTGCTTTTATGCAATTGCCATAAAACATTGGCAACAATTAGAGCTATCATTCACCTATGATACAATATAATTCGATTGCACTGCAGAACATTAAAAAAAAAAAATTAGAACTTAAGTAAACTCAATATTTTGGATATTACATTTCGTCCTGCTTAAGAGCACTAAAAGCAAGTCCAATCTCAGCGTTGCGCGATGATGTGACTTTCTCGGCTCGTAATAACTCTTCAATCACATTGTATCCTATTATTGTAGCGTCCAGACACTCATTTGTCACCAGAAATGGAACAGAGAGTTTGTTATCAGGAGACGACAGACGAAATTCGAGTTCTACCCATCCCTGGTATGGTATCTTACTACCGTTGGCAGCTGTGAGTTCTAATGTTCGATCTAACAGTTCTGAAATGTTTCTAATTTTGGCTGAGGGAGCTACTTTATCTAGCGCATTCCTTGAGATGATGGAGACTTGGGCTCCCGTGTCCCAGAGAACGCTTACTCCGTGGCCGTTAAGATAGCATTCCACGTGACATTTCTTTCCTACTAAATTCACTACTTTTGCGTGCTGCTTAGGAGTCAAGTGGGTCATATAGAAGCCATTGTCTTCCGGGTCTTCTTTGCGCATTGATAGATGAGCAATCGCGACACAAAGAGTACGGTGGGTATTCTAATGCTTCCTTTGACAACTTCTGCTGCAGTAGAACACAGTTTTGCAATTTCTGCATTGCTGAAATCTTCCGCCTTCTACCGCAGCTTCCGTTTTTCCACAGCTGTTACAGGAACGGGACGTTTGTCTTGACCCGGCTACTCTCTGTCCCTGGGGGGTAGCCGACCATCGTTTCCCTGGTCTTGTGTCGCTTCTGGGCAGTTGTAAGCGAGGTGATTATCGCCACCGCAGGCGAAACATGGCGACAACTCTCTGCAGTTCCCCGCTCTTTGCAGTACGAACATCCCCACGCTCGTCGTTGCTGGTTGTAGGGTCTTCCTCGGCCACGGCCACGTCCACGGAAGGGCCTTGTCTGCTCAGAGTACCCCTGTGTGTTACTCACGTTGGTCGCGTCCACTTGCACTTTCAGGTTACTCAGTTCACTTTGCATCTGTTTTATCTCGGCCAGCAGTTTCCTCGAGACGTCGTCACTACTTGCATCTGTTTTCTTAGGATGCCCGACGTTCTTTTGGACCCCCTCGCTTACACAGACGTTGACCCTTGCGGTCTTCTGTCGTTCGGTTGCAAGCTTGTTCCTGCATTCAATCTGGTGCGAAGCCATCTCGTTGACGCTCTTCATGAGTTCTTCGTCAGTCAGGTTCTGGGTTCGGAGCATCGGACGAAGGTTGGTAGCTAAGATGTCGTCCCTTAAACCGGTCTCAAACGACTTTAGAAAGGTGTTTTGGATTAACTTCAGACCGTAATTGAAATCACAGTCCGCCTCCTGACTGACAAAGATAACTTTATTTCGCATGTCGAGCGCGCGCATGAGAAACTGTTGTGGGCTTTCCTTTGCATCTTGGAAAGTCGTCGCGAGTTGATGATACAACTCTGATGCGGATTTCTCTCTGTAATGGACTCGGAGAATCTTTCGTAGTTTAGCGAGCGAGAGGTCAGTCAACATTTCGACGTAACTGCGAAAACTACTGTGTGGCGAGATTGAACGAATAACGGCGTCTATGATTTCTGTTTCTTTGTATCCCCTCTTTAAACCCGAATCAATTTGGTGGGTCAAAGAGACAAAGGATAGTTTATCTGTTTGGCCTGGTTCGCCAATTTGACCTGCGAGTTTGAACTCACGGCGAAGTAGAGTGTGTGTGGGAGCTTCGTGTGCATTTGTTTTGTTCGACTTTTCTGGTTCTTTCTCTCCGCTTGTTTTCGAATTGGTTTTCAGTTGATCTAATTTTACTAACAGTTCGTTCATTTCTTCTTCTTGTTTTCTTCTAAGTACTTCTCGTTGTTTTTGTAATTCAATGACTTCGGTCTCACTGGGGTCAAGAGATGGGGGCGTGCCTTTAATGATCGATGTTATGTTCTTTAGGATCGAAATTTTCTCACTTATTTCGTTGTCCCCATCCAACTTATTCTCGATTTCTTTTCTAATTAGGACAACCCTTTGCCTTTTGCTCTTTGTCGTTACATCTTCGGTTATTTCTAGCGTTTCAAGAATATCAATTATCTGTGTCTCATCGGCGGTGTACAAAAGGGATTCTACTTCGAATTGCAATGTCTCGATTTCGGCTTCCATCTCTCATCAATTTCTCTTACTAACAAATGTCAAATGTGTCCCAACTGTTCCTGATATTTCTATTTCTTCATTCAATTGTATAAGGCATCTTTTCCGCTTTTAATACAGCAAACTAGTGAATCGGTGTACCGGCTCAAGCAAACGATGACCAACAACAACAACAATGGAATGTATCTCTTTATTTCACAATTCACTGTTTCATAGCCACGGAATACAGATATACTGACGTACTGGCACTCACCTCGGTTCCACAATCACTTTACAATGTACTCCTCTTACCATCGTTGTTTTGATCTTAACTACCTTGTACCAAATAGCACCATGCGGCCAAGCCACGTTGCGACGGCTTGACTCGCTTTCTTGTTCCTGATCTTCACGTAGTTCACTGTCCTGGTGGGGGCACCAAATTTGTAACAAGCATTCCCAAATATAAGTTAAAAATAATAATAATATTTCTGTCACCTAAGCTTAAATACATAATTTTCTTGTCCTTTTCGTTTTGCCTTAAATTTGGGGGATATTTATATAATAATAATAATCAAGATCCCTTTTCAAAATATCACATGAAATCAAACTGAAAAAGTGACTGAATTAATGAAAACCTTTATTTAAATAACCAGGGTCAGTAATAAAATACTATACTGTTATCGATAGAGGTCCTGAAGCATAAAAACAATAGAAAACTAAAATACATAAACTTACATAACTATAAATACGTCAATAATTATTATTAAAAGTTTTAAAATATAGACTAAGATATTAGAATGTCAACTGCTTAAAAAGGGTGACCACTTATAGAGGTTTGACTGTATAAACTTTACTATGCACTTCGGCTAGTTATACAGTAGTTTCTTTCTAGTTTATTTAAACTAAAAATATTTGTTGTTGTTTTGGTAGGCAACCATCTCCAGGTTCAACAAGTTGAAATTGACTAATTCAAACAGTAACATTCTCAAGAAACTTGATACTCTTGGAGCAGATCATGATGTACATCTTACTCAAACAAAGCAAAGGATTACAAAAGAGAATGATTTCTTGAAGAATGCCAAAGAAAAGTGTGATAGTGTGGTAAATAAGCACAGCACCCATGCTGCCTGTTCAGCTTTGTGCAAAAAGGAAGTTGATTCTGTAATAATGGAGGTATGTGAGTTAAAGAAGGCATCTCATCCTGGTTTTGTCATTTCGTTTGATAATATAGACATCCATGTGCAACGACGAAATATGACAATGGACTCACAAAATCGTGACTTCCATTGGATAAATCACCAAATGATTGAGAACAGGGTGTCAGGTGCAATGTTAAATTCTAGTGAGCCTACAAACTACCTGCCAGATGTCTCCAATATTAAGTTCCTTCCAATGCTTGAGGATCAACAACGTCAAAGGCATAACTACATCATTTTGACATCCCGCATTCTGGTGGATTACTTCCAAGCCCTGTCTTCCCTGGCTGAAGCATGCATCCAGCACATCCCCCATAAGTACCCCCAAGAAATGTCACAAAAGACAAACAGGGTAACTCATGCTTAATTGTTTTTGAGGCAATATAAATAATAATAAGATTAGATTATTTAACTCAGTTTGTCACAATTTGTCTATCTCTAATCAACAAATGGGGAGTTGGCTCGAAAACTTGCAGTTACTCCAACTCTCCAATTTCCATCCATTTTTTATAATAATTATATACTTACTTCTTTTCTTTCTATGTATTTGTATTTCTCTGTAATTAATTATTTATTGCATCTATTAATTCAAAGTGCAAATAAAAACAAGTATGTATGTATAAAGAGTTAAGAATAAATAAGGTTAGTGTATTTTAATTAACCTGATTTCCAAACTGGCTCTCATGTCTTGTCTACATGTAGACACAGATTGTTCATTTTGAGTTGCAATCAATCATACATACATACCGTACATATTTCTATTATATAAACAAATCACAAAACACTTAAAATGGTCATTCAATTAATTGATGTACATGTAGTTTGTCAGAGTACAAATGCTAAAACCGAACAATGTTTTCACTAATTTTATAGTACGAAGTAGCACTAATTAAACAATAGAAAATAGAATTACCATAATTTAGCACTATTTAGTACTATTTATAAGTTGCACGGTTTTAATTTAGTGTTTGTACTCTAGTTATTCATTTTTTCATTAAGTAAGCTCATATCATTCATTCATATCATACAAGCACGATAGACATAAATAAATGTCCTCTCTATTCAAGCACCACTTTTAAGTGGTTAAATATGATTAGGTTTTCAGACTCCATTAGGCTTGATTTTCAAAAATGAGAATGTCAACGAGGATATGGTGGCAATTCTAAAAGAGTTTCACTCATACCTCCCCCAGACTGGTGATCAGGGTGTCCATGGGCAGCTGTTCTCTGGAGACCAATTAACTGTGGAGAGAGCAGTAAATGTCATTGCATAAGTAGCTAATGGCTTCACTCCAAAGGACAGGCTCGAAGGCATCAACATGCAACTTGGAGACTGGCATGCTGCTGTGAAATTGCTAAGTGTGAGTAGAGTATTATTTGCATACTGGTACATTTAATTTGTAGGGAAAGTGTGATTTGCAGAACAGCAAATACTGCCAGGCAAATACTGTTTTGGTCTCTGTCTCCAACAGATGAAACATAAGCACTATCCAACAACCTTGAGACAACAACCTCAAGTAGATTTTATATAGCAGTTTGGTGTAACAGATAACAATATAACATGTGGTAATAATAATAATGATTTATTCACAGCTTATCTACAGAGTAGCTTTACATCTGTGAAAACCTAAACCTAAATGCAACCAATAATAATAATAATCAATTATATATATATACTCAATCTGCAGACAGTACTGTTTCGCTCTTTGTTTATTTAATAACTTAACACAGACTAAGAAACGGACTCGACGTCCAAACAAGAGCTCAGCCTGAGACATATTACAAATACAGAAAAATTGCACGCCACACTAACAATACATTTTAACTAGAGCTAGGGATAAATAAATACACATGTAATATATATATCAGGTGCATTATGGGTAATTGAAAATGTCCCCTAAATGATGTTTCACGCGAGCAACATTGGTGAAACTCTAGAATGTTATGCAATTTAGTCTCTAGTTTGTTGTGTCTGCTGCATATTTTGTGGAAACTCTAAAATAGTATTACCCATAATGCACCTGATATATGGATATACTGATATACTTGATTTACAGAATTTTTGCAATCGGCTGTATATATATATATATAACAAGCTTCATTTGAATCTATATACAGCAATATGCAGAAATTCTGATCCTTTTGACTAAAATACATATATATCAAAGACCTACTTAAAATTATGGGATGGCTACGCTGATATTTTTTTCATAAAGCCTCGCTGGCAGACAACTAGAAAAAAATATCAGCGTAGCCATCTCATAATTTTAAGTAGGTTTTTGAAATATATATGTATTTTAGTCAAAAGGATCAGAATTTCTGCATATTGCTGTATATATATAATATATATATATGAATAAGTACTAATAACCTATTTCTTTAATACTTACTTGTCATCAGTTAATCTACTCAAGATTTTTTAGTGGAAAATCGTCAGTGGACAACTGTATTATGTTTGCAGACCGTGCAATCATAAATCGGAGAAACGTCACAAGTGATCATCGTCATCGCACAGACCAAACAGGGACTTTCTACAAATTGTATTTAAATCAAGGGTGATTGGAGCAGCCATGTCTGTGTTGGGATTCGAAAGTACGTCTAGCACTCCATCCAAATACACATTGCCTGAGAACATGGCAACCCTGAGTAAGGCATCCAAGCTTCGGGTACTTCATCAGCTGTCTGCCTAGGTGGTTGACAAATTTGTTTTCAAAGACAATGTGGCTGAGAAAATAAACAGTGTCCTTTCCGAACAGGAGAAAAGAAATGTGCTTGATAGACAGGGCTTAACTCCTGATGGGCGATTCCCGTGTTGAATTACAGGATGTGGAAGTTCCTTTAAGCAGAATGGCAAAGCGAGAAGAAACCATGAGATTTCCCATAATCCACCAGTTCAGGTGGAAGATGAACCTTTCCCAGTTTCTTCTTCAAAACCACCCCCCCCCCCCTTCAAGGCCTAAAGAGACTAAATCAAACGATGATGCATTCAATTACAATTGTGCCCTATTAACAGATGGTTATTTATTCTTCAACTTCCTTGATACAATTAAGGAAGGTGATGGGGATCGAATAATAAGGCAATACAAGTACTTTTTGTTATATTGCAAAGCAGATGGAACACATAGCACCAAGTATGCTATTGAATGCCTCTACCAATTATTCCTTGTATATGCTCTATTAACACCCAGAGATAGTGAACGTTTTGTTTGGAATCGATCGGTAAACAATCGTGGCAAGAAAGCATGTAACATCCCTTTAGATGAAGCAACTGAGCACAGCAACAACTTCCTAAAACAGTGCATCAGGAATTTGGGCCCAAACATCACAGAGGCAGCTGTTTCGAGACTATGTAAAGCAGAGAGTCTGACAAGATTGATGCTAGAAAATCTTGATGAAAGCCTACAACGCTTTTCTAGGTCTGGGAGCCATTCAGAATCATCAGCAAAAAAAGATAAAGGTAAACAATCGTGGCAAGAAAGCATGTAACATCCCTTTAGATGAAGCAACTGAGCACAGCAACAACTTCCTAAAACAGTCCATCAGGAATTTGGGCCCAAACATCACAGAGGCAGCTGTTTCGAGACTATGTAAAGCAGAGAGTCTGACAAGATTGATGCTAGAAAATCTTGATGAAAGCCTACAACGCTTTTCTAGGTCTGGGAGCCATTCAGAATCATCAGCAAAAAAAGATCTGGATGAATTGATAAAGAAAGTTGCTAACTTCAAAGCCTTCAGCGAAATCGAGGGTCGCAAGTATACTCATTTTTTAGACTTTAAACGTGATAGACTGGAAGGTCTTGATGTGTCTGGTATTTATCAGTGGATCAACAGACACAAACGAAATGTTGATTTGGGTATAAGGTCCAGATAGGAATCAACCAATAATATTTCAAACACTTCTGTTTATTTACATATGTATATACATGCAGCGTACAATCACATGTGAAGCATCTATGACAATTTATTATCCATAAGTGGTAGAGGTAATCATACGGTTTCAAGTTCAATTTAGAATAAATTTATTATTATAAGTGGGTTTTTTTTCAAAGACTATCAAAATTGCACAAGCACGGGCGAGGGCGAGTGCAATTTCAGCTCTTTGAAAAACACACTCGTGCAAATTATTCCAAATTGAACGAGAAATCGTATGATTACCAATTAGTAATATTCATGAAAAAAGTAACTTGCACTGCACTGCTCTTAGCCAATCAGAATCGAGCATTTTTTCATGAATATTATTACACTGATGTTAGTCAAGAACAGTTGTGTAAATCACATGTTGTAGTTTCTAGAGGGTGAAACAGTCACCAATGCTTAGATAATGCATTCAATAAATTGATCCTATTCCAGAATAAGAATACAATGTAATACTGATGTTGTGTAAAGCACATGTTAGTGTCTGGAAGGTGAAACAGTCACCAATGCTTATTGATCCTATTCCAGAATAAGAATATGTATACAATGCATCACTAGAAATCACTATTCTTATCTTGTAAATGTTGATTTGGGGATGAGGTCCAGATAGGAATCAACCAGGAATATTTCAAGCACTTAAAATAAAAGGTGAAACAGTCACCAATGCTCAAGTGTATTTAGACCTGATATTTACAATGTACATGAGACCGGTACAAACTCAGGAACTCGTGCTGGTACATTTATAACTTTTACAGCTGTTTACATGTACATGAGACCGGTAGGAAATGTTAGGACAAAAAAAAAACAGTTGGAAAAACAGTCAGAATTCCAGTGACTGGTCTGAGATTCATTTGTGTTTACATGGCAGAACAGTCTGAACTCAGATCAGCACCACTTGTTTATGTCATTAATTAAGCAACCGTAATAAGTCAAACCAGTCTGGCTTCATTTTACAGTTGTGGTCTCATGTAAACACAAATAAAGAAAAGTATGGAAGCCAATACAAAGTCATGCTGGTCTGAGTTTGTAATGGTCTGATGTAAATACACTCTTAGATGAAAGGCTATTGAGAGTAAATAAAGACAAGAAAAAATTCAATATTACATGTATAAGTGTTTTGATTTACTTTTATCTATATCCTCTCAATTGCTATCAAAATACCTGGTGGGATTTCATCATCCAATGACTCTGTCGAATTGTCCAGTGACTCTTCAAGCATAGAGATTGACCCATCCAACTGGGATAATGAAATGTTATTAACAATCATATCAAACAGTTCATTGTCTTGAAAAATCTCATCCCATTCATCCACGAGCTTATCATCAAACTCGTTGTTGCTCTCAAAATGGGCACCATTCAAGTCTGTGTCACATGTTACATCCTCAAACACAATACTGATGACTGATAAAATGTTCTGTGCATGACGTTTGTCCCATACTTCTACTGATTTATAAATGTCTGACAGGGTAAAAATCGAGGCTATGCTTTCCAACACTTGGGATGTCTGGTGCTCGAAAAACCCAACATGAAGTGAAGATTTGTTAGGGTTTTGACTTCTCCATTTGCAGTTGTATTTAAAAGTTTCAAGACTAATGTTTTATGATATTGATTTAAGACATCCTCTACAAGTGTTTTGCTGTCTGCTGATACATTTCTTTCCTTGACTGAGGCTCCATTTTCAGTTTGAATATCTATTGTAGGGTATTTAGCATAACTACTACAGTTTGCCTGCTCACAGTCACAACTAGCTGCACATATGTCACAGCACATGTGAGGTACTTCTGTATCTACAGAATCTGCATCGAAATGCTTCATCAGAGTCATTCTTCTGCACTCTTTAGTCTTGTAAAAGACTTAATGTCTGAATGGACGTGGTTCAGTAATATACCATGTTATAGCAAAAAAGCAACACTTTCACCACTGTCTCTTCCAGCACGTCCAGTCTCCTGTACATACGCCTCTACATTTTTGGAAGGTCCATAATGAATTATTCTTTTTACACCTTTACAGTCATGCTATGCCAAATGCAATTGTAGCTACAAGTAACCTCACTGTACCATGTTCCTGTTGAAAAGACTCTAAAACATTTTTCTTGTTTGCTTCTGGAGTACATGAATGGAGCATTTCGACTAGTGGAGATCCATTGCTATTGGTCATATTCTCCTTACCAAGCAGACCACTGATAGTAGCATAAATGATGCTACACTGTTTAATCGTTTGACAGTACACGATGGTCCTTGTAGAGTTATATTGTTCTCTCCTCAGCTCATCTGTGAGCCAAACAAAGTATTCCTCGTGTTCAGCCTTTTTATCCATACAATGAACAACATATCTGATGTTTGATTTGTTTGGACTTTCTTTGATTTCATCAAAATGTTCCATATGCAAGATGTTGAGGATGGTATCTCTTGTGAGGCGTGTGGCAGTGGCTGTCAAAGCAATGACTGGAATGTCTGATGCCAAAGACCTTAACTCATACAACTTTCCATACGACTCCCTAAATGCAGCCATTTTGTTGTCCTGCGAAGTCCCCCTAGTAATTGAGATTGTATACTGTATTTTTAATTAGAACTCAGAAAATAGTATGCACCGTTCATACAATGCAATCTCACACAAACGCCACGATTGCGTTGTTATTCTATGATCGGGATTTGTTCAAGGGGTTTTCATTTCTGGAAAGTGCAACTACATGTACTTTAGGGTAAGAAATTTTAAATTGTTTCGGCCTTTTCCTGTAATCTAAATAGGGTCCAAGGGCTTGCAAAATGGATAGATTTCGACTATTGACTATTGTTGTATTCGAATGAAAGCAGTATTTTCATTTCGTGAAAGTACTATATGTAAAAGCCAAGCTTTCTACATCTAAAGAATAACTAGGCAAAATGCTGCCTGAAAGCTCACTTACCATTGCTTTAGAACATGTGCCTCATCAATTGCAATGACACAAAGCTTACGGGAGTACACATCGTTGTGCAACATCGATCTCCAGCGCTCGTTTTTGAGCCACGCTTCTGGGGATCCATAAACCACCGAATACTCTCCCCTCTCAGCATGTTTTCTTTCATCTTCAGAAGCTGAAGTTAGGTTTAGGGCTTTAATGCCGACACTCGTTAGGAACTTGACTTGGTCTTCCATAAGACTGATCAAAGGACTAACCACCACGACAATATGCCCTGAACTTGATCTAAGTACATCAAATACGGTTGGTAAAGCTTGATAAATGAGCGATTTACCAAAGCCCGTAGGTAAATTAACAAAAACATCTTTTTTCTTTTCTATAACTGGACTTATAGCTGTCTTCTGGTGTGTATTTAAGCAAGACATTTTGAATTTGGAAGCCACGAGAGAAAATACTTCATCAAGCGACGCCATTTTGAGTGTGATTATAAGACACACGCTCTGATTGGCTTGCTCGCCTTGGCGCGAACGGTTTCAGGATATGAGAACCAAACTCTTATTGGTCAGATCCGGGAAAGGAATGTAGTTCAAAAGAAAGCAGCCGATTGTGGAGAGGGAGCACAGGGATCCCGAAACTAAGAACGGGTGCATAGGAGACTACCTGTACGTATATACCCCCTCCTTAAAAAAATATTGGATCCGCCCCTGCCTGTATATATACACTCTTACACACTTGAACTTAAGGTGATTCCCTTGTTTTGCATTGCGCGCGCTCTACTGCGCACGATTCTGAATAAAATTTTAGTTGACGAGCGCGCGCTAACTTACGCCATCGAGCTCGCGCACATTGGAGACCATTGGAAATCGTTAAATATTTCAAGTGTAACTGAAGTTTTCTCAAAATAAATCGAAAACGAGCACGGTGACCCCCATTTTTTATTCAATAACTTTCATCACACTATAGTTCTCTAATATATAGCAAAGTATTAAAAAAAGTTAGGATCTCAAACATAAAAAAATTTGAATAAAAGCATACGGAGTATTGATTTTTAGACCCTCTCGGTGCTTCGATCATCTGTCTTTTTTGTTCTATTTTTCGACAACTATGCAAAATTCGAGCATTTTCTTACTATCAGACGGTAGGCTAGAGATACAAAAGCAATAGCAAACACTTTAGTTCATTATTAATAGTTTGTCTTTTACAGTCAAAGGACATGAAGCACATGTTATTGTCCATATTAGTAGCGTTTTTAAAGTAATAGCAACTTTTGCATCTCACATTTTACAGGGAAATGGAAAGACAGTGCTGATTGAATTTGAAGGGTTGAAAAAAGTGATCTGTATCATTGAAAACAACATAAAAGAAAAAAGAAGATTTACTGCAATTGTTCAGTACAACTACCAGCTTGACAATACCCAAATCGCCAATGTTGTTCATTTCACTGCAAAGATTTGATACTGAATGGCAAGAGTTCATTGATATAGAAATGAATGAAATAAGAAACAAGGACAAACTCAGGATTGAAATTGTGAAGCAAAGTACGCTGACATGTATGCAGGAATCGTCAAACCCCAGCAAAGCTTCTACTGGGAATGCTACTGCAAGTAGTAGTGTCATTGACATTGGAACAGAGCAACTGATATCAAATCTAGAAAAAGAGAAACAAGGTCTGGAATTTAGACTGAACCTGGCAGTGGCAACAGTCTCTTCATTAAAGAACCACCAAAACCCCGAATGCATTTTGGCAAAAATACTGCATTCACATGTAGTAATTACCATTATCAAGGGCACAGAATGAGTTCATGTGGGCAGCCCCCATGTAGGGGTTTTGAGGAATGTGGGAACAAAGGTCTTAATAAAGAATATAGGGACCAACTGAAACAGGTAAATAATAATAATAATAATAATAATACTTTAAATCAATATTTTTGATGAGATTGATAATGTTTCTAATTTTCATAAGCCTATAAAACAGTACATTTCCTCCTGTATTGTATTTTGCATATCTCTCAAGGACCCATCTCTTAAACAATATGTATTTTATTTATTTAAATTGTGAAATTACAATACAAAAAATATACAATACAAGGGGTAGGGTAGAGTGCAATTTAGAAAAGCTTGAAAACTAAATAACTAATTAGTACTAAATACACAATGTAGCACTAATGAAACAATAGAAATGACACTATTTAGTACTATTTAAAGTTAGTACTATTTCACGCTTTTCTAAATTGCACTCTATTCACAACAGTAAAGCCAATTATTGCAGGCCCGGTATGTAGACAACTTAAAGTTAAAAGTGTACTGAAATGGGATTGAGTTCTTAATTGGCTGTCAATATATATATTTTTCAGGCTGAAGCTGAAGTTAAAGAGATAAAAAAACTTCTCAAGAAAAATGTAGAGGAAGCTGAAAACTATGCGTTGCTCAGGTATGTGGATGAAGCTACTTCTTTATAAGTTGGTAGAACTTTAAGCTTCATGAGGGACTGTGCATTGGCATAAATACAACACTTGAACCAAAAATGAAACCGCAAATAATTAATTTTATGAAAATATTATTATAATACTGAAATTATATTATTGTATTTTGTTATCATGACATAATGAGTTATAGACAGGACAAGAACCAACTTCTTCTCAGTAATGAGAAAAAGATTGCAAAGCTGCAATCCAGTGAAGTACTCCAATAGAGTTTGTTTAGATAATGACCTAAGGGTTCTGGCAACTACATGCAAATACAAAGTCCCCCAGGACACTGCTGATTTGGAAGAGATGGTTGAAAGTTACAGAAGCAAATCAAGTAGTTTGAAAGTTGAATCTGGACTGAGCGACATAGGATTTGGTATTTATGTGATGGGATGTCCAAGGCATTTAATATACCAAATTTGATGCTTGCAAAGGGGAATTTATTTTATAAGATGTATTACAATTTACTAAAATATAGATGATAAGATTTGGGATCCTTTGTATCTAAGTAGGAAAGTAATAAGTTTAATTTGGTTGTGCTTAATTTAAAGGAAATAGAAAGAGTGCTGCTTCCAAAGGTGACTTCAATATGTGGCATGATAACCTGCAGCCATATCAGAGACATGGGAATATTGCTACCACATCAGATGCGACCTATAAGAGTAAGTGGGGATTGCCACGGACAATTCAGCTTGAGAATCACACTTGGCACAGCCCACCACACAACCAGCCAAGTCCTGTCACTTATGCACAAAATTGGCAATCACCAAAGCAATTCCATAGTCCTAGTAATTGGCAAAGTCCCTACAACAGTGCACAGAATTGGCGATCGCCAAAGCAATTACATAGCCCTGGTAATTGGCAAAGTCCCTACAACAGTGCACAGAATTGGCAATCGCCAAAGCAATTCCATAGTTCTGGTAATTGGCAAAGTCAATACAACACTCCCCAAATCCCTGCTTCCCATATATGGCATAACTCCCCTGTTATAAATAACAGGGTAAGAATTAGTTGTTCTCCATATAGAAGAGTAAATAATCAGAGATTTCAAGATAGAAGCAAATACAATCACCCACAACAAGGTTCTGGTGATTTCCACACATCACCATACTCACAGTTCCAGCAGTCCTCAGTGTACCAGCACAGGCCAGCCAGGTCTTTAAATACCAACACACCTGCTGTAGCAAGAAGTACATGTACCAATACACAGTCTAGCTCCAGAAAAGAACTGAGGTATGGAACACAAACATCATCTGGGAAACAGGACAACCAGAAAAGAACAAAAGCAAGCGCTGCAGATCTAGGCAAGAAGTCATTAAACACAGAAAAGAACAGTCCAAGTTTAATTCAGTCAGAAGATGAAGATGAAACCCAAGACATGCCTAGTGACAATGAGTTTCCCACACCAGACAAGATACTGGAAACAGCTCCGATTATCAAAGAAGACACACGTACATGTAGTGTGACAGATCAGCCTTTGATGAATGGAGCTAAGGCACAGGATAGTGTAGTTGACAATGAATCACAAGCATTTGATTTTGATAGGTGGGTTGAGCAGCAAAAAGTTGTTGTTGGTAAAGACAATTACAATACTGAGTAATATTTTTTTAGAAATCTCAGTGTATCTACTGTATTGTTGAGTTAAATTTATTTCTAATTGTAGTAGAATTGTAGTCTCGTTATTTTCTATTTTTTTCAGGTACGTTTGTACATGTAGCTCAGTGGCTTGTTTTGGAAAAGTGATAAAAGGGAGGACATGTAATACACCTCAGTGATTGATATATAGGCTGTGTTGTTTTAGAAGTCATACAAAAATGTCCCTACATTGGGTGTGAAATTAGAAGTAATGTTTACAGAATGAGCGGACTATAAACTCCATCCCAATTTACCTTGATCTAAAACAGTATTACATGAATTCTAAGCAAATTGTAAAGGTACTTTTGACGTCACTGTCACACGCAGGATACAGCTCAATGCATCCCACGTGCAAGAGAGGTCTTGCATTCGTAAATAGGAAGCTGTAAGAATTATTATAGACAGTGTAGGTACATGTTACAGGCAATCAGTCTATCACTGATAGAGAACTGATTACAATAACACATTAGTGCTGTATCAGTGATATAGACACAAATGTTGTATTAATCAATGTCTTTACCGGGGTATAAAGATCCATGCATGTGACCAATTCAACAAACCAATTGCTCATGAATTATCCATGAGTCTGATAAGCTTTTTTATTGCTCTTCAACAGTAAGATATCTAACATGGTCCTCCTTCCACCTAGACTACTGTCCCATATAGTTTGCAAAATATCAGTCCTAAATAATGTATCCACAGTGTTGGAAATAATTAAGTGACTGAGTAGGTGTGATATCATTAAGTGCATCCATGATGGCCATTTCTGTGTATTCTTGAGAATAAGTTTCATTTTGTCTCATTGTTTGCTTCATTTGGTGAAAACAATATTCACAAGTGTTTAAGTGTGGAGAATACGGTGGCTGAAATAATAATGTTATACCATGCATGCCAAGCATTTGCCTCAGTGTTGTTTCTGTGATCCTACCATGATGAAAACCACAATTATCCATAATTACAGTGTCACCCTCGACAAAGACAGGTAAACCATCGCTTCTTACACATGTGAGTGCATAATCAAAGAAAGCTACTAACTCATCTCCATTTGAAGCACCGGGAATTATGTTAAAATAATCAACCCCGAAAACACTGTGCAATAGATTTACAGTGTATGTAGCATTTGAAGCATACCTTTGTATTTCTATTGCTTTGGCCCCCTTATAGCTGCTTCCATATGCACGATTTGAAGTTGTCTTCACAACCGAGGCCTCGTCAAAGAAATGAAGCGAAGTAGCAGGTAAGTCCCAGGTACTTACTGGGCTTTTGCAGCTTCCATATTTCGGCACATTGGAGTACGTTGTCTGTTACCTTGCTTGCATTAGTTCCTCCACGTGAGAAGGGAATAACAGTTCCATAGAGCTGAAAATGGCGTATTATTTTTCTGACTGCATTCCTTGATATTTGTAGATTATGTGCTACCTGATTCTTTGAGAAAACCCTGGTTATATAAGTGAATTATTTCCTCTCTAATTGCATTCGGCAAAGGATATCCTGACTTATAAAAACGGCCAAACTTGTTTCGACCAGCCATCTTTGACGAGACGTACGAAGAGCAAAGCCGTACTGATGGTATTCCTGTGTAGTTTCTATATATGGAGTTAGAGTGATTTGAATTTACAGTATTTTTGTTTACATTAACGGAATATTGAACTGACGAGAACGAAGAAGAATGAATTTTAAGTCCAATAATGAATTGAATATTGCAGTCTAGGGGGGCACGCTTCGTGTCCTTTGACTGTCAGTTGTGGAAAATTATTTACCCGATCCCGATGTCACGCGAGACTCGACTGAAAGACCTAAAATACCATAATTTCAAAGCAGTGTAGCGCAAAAATAAGCACGGTGACCCCCTCTTTTTATTGCATTTTTTGAAACTCCATACCGTAATGTATCACCATGCCAAGTTATAGAAAATTCTAGGATTTGCTTCTTTTTCAAGGGAATCACCTTAAATAAAGACACTTATCTTTTTGGTGTATATGTTACAGGTCAAATTTAATTTCAGGTCTTTTTTTTAAACCTAGGTTGAATTTGTTTAAATGTTTTTAATCTAGGTTATTTTTTTCTAGGTTGATTTTTTTCAACCTAGGTTATTAGTATTAGGGAAGATTATATAGTATTCAAGTACCTTGGGGTTAGGTTTAGGGTTAACACTAGTATTTGGGAAGGCTATAGTAATCAAGTACCTTGGGATTAGGTTTAGGGTTAAGTATTGGGGAAGGCTATAGTAATCAAGTACCTTAGGGTTAGGTTTAGGGTTAGTATTTGGGAAGGCTAAGTAATCAAGTACCTTGGGGTTAGGTTTAGGGTTAGTATTGGGGAAGGCTATAGTAATCAAGTACCTTGGAGTTAGGTTTAGGGTTAGTATTAGGGAAGGCTATAGTAATCAAGTACCTTGGGGTTAGGGTTGGGATTGGGGTAGACTTGGTAGGAATGAATACAATCTGCTTCGTTCTACTAGAGATCAATACAGGTACGTGTTGACGTGAATACAAGCTGCTTCGTTCTACTAAAGAGCAAGACAGGGAAGCGTTGACACGTTGACGTGAATACAAGCTGCTTCGTTCTACTAGAGAGCAAGACACGGAAGTGTTGACGCATTGATGTGAATACAAACTGCTACTAGTAAAATAAATAAATAAATGCCATGTTTAACATGTCAAGTGTTTATATCAGTACTGCTAGTGGGGACACGACTCTCACACTCACTTCTTACTACATTCTATATTCTGTACACCCAACACTTGTCTCACTAGTTCGTTTTTACCAAGGGAGGAAAACCGGAGTACCCAGCGAAAAACCCTCGAAGCAAGGGAGAGAACAAACCGGATGACAAACTCAACTCACGGTCCGTGAATTGAACGAGGCACCACTAAGGAATTTCTTTGCCTTTTCATAAAATTTGTCCGTCAAGTACAAAGTACGAAAGTCACAAGCGAATTTTTACTTTTAGTTTCCTGTTTCAGGTTGTTATTTTTCGGTAGAAAGCCTCACGATCAACCCATGGTTCGCGAACCGCCATATTGCCAAGTCCGTGTTTTGATCTAGTGCGCATGCGTGAATTTAAATGACATCATGACATAATAGAAAACGAATAACATTAATAAAATGTAAATATGATGCTAATCCGACATCGAAATCCTCGATGGCATAGTTGGTTAATGCGCTGGTCAACGCTGGTCTACAGTCAGAGTTCGGAGTTCAAGTCCCAGATAAGGTAAGACAAAAATTGCAAAAAAAAAATATGTTAATATGGTATAAATAGACAGATAGACAGAATTAATGTAGGCAGACAGGAAAGGAAAGGAGGGATAGGTAGGGAGAGAATGAAGGGAGGGGTACGTGGGTGCCAGGAAGTCGTCTAGTTCTTTTGAGAATCCCCAAAAATAAATCCCTTTTAAGAATCTTAGATATTCAAAATATGACCTAGGTTGAAAAAAAATCAACCTAGGTTAAAAAAAATTCAACCTAGATTGAATTTAAAATGACCTGAAATTAAATTTGACCTGTAACATATACAAACAAAAAGTTTGAAGGAAACAGAACACTGAATAAGGAATGTAATATATGGCTACAACACCCGGGCAATACCCACCTCTTCCTTACAAAGAGGGGAGCAATCCTTTTCAGTATGGCTGTAGTTTTCCTTCCTTCGAAGCCCATTGATATATTCCATAAACGAGTCTTTCATTTCTTCTATGGTGAATTGGAATATCCAATAAATTCCTCTGCCGCGACTTTCTTGTTCCATCTCATGCCATTAAAAGCGACTAACTGAAGTCATGAGGGAATAAAAGAATGGCGTCGATATTTCTAAAACTTATCCCTTGCAAGAACTATGTGGCAATCATTTCAAACTTGGATGTCTCTTCATCTAGTCGGGGAGCTGGGATCCCAAAAAAATCATTCCGTTTACTTCACACCACAGAAAAGGTCCAACAGTGGATTCTAATAGATTGAACCCTGCTGAATAACACTAGATAGGTAGTAAAGTCAAATTGTGGGGTCGGTCTCAAGTTATGGGCATGTTTTTGTAGACTACCGGAAATTCAGCATGGAAACGAGGCTTGCATGCTAAGAACACATTTGTCTCAACAATATGGATTTATATGCTAGGTGAACATTGTAGAAATAGCAAACTGTCATTGTTTATTGTTACTCAAAGCAGGATATACCGAGATATACCCCATAATTGTGTGTCACGTGACAAATCACGTGTTTATTGCTACATACTTCCGGTTGATCTAATACATTTAAATAAAGACCTTTGTCACAAGTGGTTTGGATTAATTATTTACAAAAACTGTGTCTAAACGACAAGCTGTCTTGTCATTTATCTTCATTATGAGCTAATGCTTTTTCTATGTATACTCTTTGTAAATATAACATAACGGATAACATACCGGTAACTAGATCTCGAACATGTATTTCCGGTTAGTACATGTTATTAGTTTCCTTGTAAAAACTATAATTAGGATTTGACGTAAACATGCTATATCTTTATCAATAAAAAGTGCTGTTAACTCTTGGGTTCTAGATTATAAACTATATGAAGACCAGCCTATAGAAGTCACCGTGTTAGTGCTGATTACCGGAAGTGTAGCATGAAAATGAGGCTGACTTGAAATAATCTCTTTTTTTTTCACAATGGTTTGAGTACCTGAAATGATATAAATTATAATATATAAAAAGAAAGGAAAATAATTATATCATAGCAGACGTTGAAATACACACCTTCTTATCCTCAATGACTTTTTAGTCTTCAAGGTCAGAATCAGTAGAGTCATCTAGCTGCGATGTGGTTGTTCCTTTGTTTGGGTTGTGACAATTCTCTTCAGCCATACACTTACACGACTCTGTACAAGCAAGACCATTATTTACTGCTGCAAGAACAATTCCGCGTGCAGGAAGACTTTAAACAGCCGCAGCTGGTCAACTCCAAGATGCTTTCAGGCGCAGCCGACTTGGTCATAAGGATAGGATGCAACATATCATTCTCTAACTTCCATCCATGACCATCTGGTGATGGCAAATTCTGTCTGGCTGTCAGGGCGTTTCGCCATACGTAGGCTTGATAATTGGATCTTTTGATGTGCTGCTGAAGGCTGTCGCATGTGGGAGGCAGAAGCATGTTGCTTCGTGATTTCTGGCAGAAAAGTAAATATCGAGCTTTATCTGTCGTTGCTGGATTTCTCGTTGACACACTGTACAAACAACACACAAAAGCTTCAACTCTTCTTGTTAACTCATCGTCGACATCAGGCGACTGTCCCACATTTCCCAAACTGTCCTGGTGTGTTGTGCTCTTTGTAATGGTCTTCCATGACTTTGTCTTGCCAATGCCTGCTAATAGTCTAGCTGTTAAGCGACATAAAATCTCACAATTGTTCGTTTTATGATAAAAGCATGAAACTTGGCACAATTACTTATCACTATGTGCTTATTAATTTCTGATATGGAGGCATCTGAAATAAGGCCTACGTTTCCCGTACTGCGCATGTCAAAAAACCGCTGAAAACACTATAGCATGGAAACGAGGCTGAGCAAAATTGCAGTTTTTTACGGTTTTTTGATGCTGGTAAAACGTGAAAACGGGTAACAAATATTGAGTAGACATCTGCAGTAAATAAGGAAAGGTCGTAATGCTAATCACGTCATCGATCACTTGACTTGATTTTTATTTAAATTGTGAAAATAAGAACTCGCAAAATTAAAAACGTGTTTTTAAGGGTTATTTTTGACGCTGGTTAAATGTGAAAACTATTGATTTCACATCTGTAGGAAATGGCATGATGCTAATCATGTGATCAATTACGTGATTATTCACGTGACTTTTTTTATTTGTTTTTCACGTGACTTGATTTGTTTTTCAATCGTGAAAATAAAAACTCGCAAAATAAGTACTGTAGATAAAGTAGCTTTCACTAGGAATCTTGAAGACAGCGTCCACCACAAAAACATAAGGCAGTGCAGTCGAGGTTTGCTTTCACACATTTGCAGCGACCTTTACATCCTTTTTTGCATCCACAATGGATGAGCTCGTATCAGGTATCTTTTGCTTGCGAAAGTGTTGTCCAATTTGGCCCGCCAGAGCTTTTCTATCTTTTTCCATCCCCATTGGTCCGGGCTGGGAATATCTGGCTGTTGTACCAACACTTGCCCCCACACTCAGTAGCGCACCTTGGAACACCGCTCTTAACAGATGTTGTTGTAGTGTGGCTTGACTTAGCGGCATTGCCTCAATACTTCTTGTTCTCTTTGAGAATAACTCCTGCCTTCACTTGTTTACTTCTGAAAGTTTTGTCATAGCTATAGAGTAAGATAACAAAGAGCTCTATGATGGCCATGCAGTGATGCGTCATTTAACATTGGTAGTTTAGATAACTAACTAGTGTAGGTGTTAATTCAGGATACAGATGCCATATTTCCCAGACAGTTTGTTTCCCTCTTTCTGCGAAGAACGACACTGTGCACAAATAAAAAACCTAAAATCTTGTGAACATTTACATCGTAGCTATTAAATAGACTATTGTAATTGTAATTACCTGTATCACAGCAACAATGGTAATGCTTTGCACTTGCCATTACCTAACTTCGTCCGTTGCAATTTCGTGGATTGCAAGATATCTAAAGTGCTCTCCTGTACCAACCGCAATCCACAATTAATCCACAGAGAAAATGTAAACTATGGATATTGCTAACAGTGTCAATTGTACAAATTAAATCATAATTCTTCGGTCCCCGTAGAGAGCTGCATCATTCACATGTAGCATGATTCGCGTGTCCACTTCTTCATTATTTAAGTCCCATTTGGAAAGCGCATTTGGACACTTTGGAAAATGCGCTATATATTATTATTATGTGTACATAGCTCAAGATTGGAGAGATCATTTCGGCTTGACGAGTGCATGCAGGTCATTCTCCTCAATGGTGCTGTATATTTATTTGCTTTGTACTTGAAGCGATACTACTTGTTCAGACAGAAGGTGAAAGAGTTCCACCTTATTTTCATCTACACGTAAGAATGAATGCCAGTTACTAGGAATGACAGTGGATGGCAACACTTTACGGCGCGTTCCTTTCCATCTTTTCTCCCTTGTGCCTCTTTTAAGTGATTCTTGCTTGCCAATGTACGGCCTCCAAAAATGATGTTAGCTCTTCTGATGTGTTCGAGCTGCTTCATGACGAAAGGCTTGAAAACAGTGTCAATGTAGTCTTGAAGGGTACGAGCTGTTCGTGGACTCAGCATTTTAACTACAACAGCACTAAGGTCTCTAACATGGGGGTTTCGCTGGTCTTGTTGCACAGAAGAGTTTCCAGGCATTTCACTAGGTCTGCTTTCTGACCTCTCCTAATGTCTCCCATGTCATCAAGTGACGGTGGCCAAGGCTGATTTTCATGTCGAAAAAACTCTTCCAGGTTTCCGTCACGGCTTTGGCATGCAATACTATTACAGCCTGGAAAATAACGAACAGTCGTTTAGCAATTTTTGCATTGTGACCTGGTGATTGATGTTTTGCACCTGAATTGCTATATACAGCCAACTTGTTCTTCTTGATTACTTCTGTGAGATCGCGGTTGTTTGCTTTCTCAATCTACATTCTATAAAGTTTGCTGTGCATGCCGACCAATTTACCGTTTCGACAACGTCACTGTTCATTATATCCTTGGTGTCAACTGCCAACAGATCTCCACTTTCCTCCATAAAAGGATTTCCCAGCTCCTCGCAGGTGGCAACTACTGACTGCAAATCCTTTGTAAATGACTTGAAGGCCATTCACTTGCTCGATCGTGAGCTGTTCGAAACGCGTTAACCAACTGAAAGCAAAGCAGTTGTATAGTTCTATGATTCTGGACCAATAAAGGAAGTGTGGAGACTTTTCCGGCATCTTACCTTTCCAATCTGTAAACTAAGATAGAGGTACTCCATCTCCAGCTCTCGCGATGTACCTCTCATAAGCGCACTGCTGGGATGATGTACTGCAGGGATGCTGAACTTATTTGATGAGCTCTCCGGCTCGTCATCGCACAGAAATTTGTGTCACATCCGGGATTTTATCCTAATTATATGCTAGACCCATTCTCATTACGGCACTCGGCCACTCGATCTTCGTAAAATTTACAGTAAAATCGAAAAAAAGTCAATGTTTAGGCTGTCATTTACAAATGAACCAGTGATCTACGATAAATTGTAACAACGGAATACAAAATACTTGCGACTGAAGTTTACTTGCCAAGTTATCGATTGTAAATATCCTTTCGTCCTCTAGCGACTTTTTCAGGGTGAATGTCAGGTCTCCGTAGTGTTCGAATGTATGGGATTTCATCGTGCCAGCAGTTTGATCGATTCCTGTTGCTCAGCCTTGCGAAATACAATAATTGTAACACTTGAATTTTGGTGCCCCGACATAGCTCGATTGCTTCCAATGTCAAGCTTTCTTCCATACCAATGTTCACTAGCGACTTTTCGTGAAGTTCTGTTTCATATCATCGAAGCGAAGCAGTCGAAAATGTCAAATTACGAGCCGATTTTTAGCTTCAAAAAACTTCCATCGGCTGCCATTTTCCAATGACCTTGCAGCCTAGCATCCATTGCTATAGCTACATGAATTTAAGCACCAGTTTATTTTTTACCACGGACAAAATGAGCCGCGAAGTAAGGGGAATTTATAACATTGGAGCGAGCGTTTGGCCGGGCGGGAACTGGGTTCGAGTTTAAGACAATAACCCGCGAATTTCACTATAAGCCCCTAATAAAAGCTTTTCCCACCAAATTTTCGATACATTTTCTACTTTAGGGGAAAACTCTGAGATTTAAATAAGGATCGTTTATCGCTCCTTCAAATGCAACGTATTTTAAGGATATGACCGATTTGTATGGGTTATTCTGTGCGATGTTCTTGTGATGTAACTAATGGGGATGGAAAAAGATAGAAAACGGCTCTGGAGGCAAAATCGGACGACACTTTCACAAGCAAAATATACCTGCTACGAGCTCATCCTTATGTTTTTGTGGTGGACACTGTCTTCAAGACTCCTAGTGAGAGCTACTTTATCTACAGTACTTTTTTTTGCGAGTTTTTATTTTCACGGTTGAAAAAAAAAGTCATGTGAATAATCAATCACGTGATTGATCACATGATTAGCATCATATCATTTCCTACAGATGTGAAATCAATAGTTTTCACATTTAACCAGCGTCAAAAATAACTCTTAAAAACGCAACGTTTTAATTTTGTGAGTTCTTATTTTCACAATTTAAATAAAAATCAAGTCACGTGATCTATGACGTGATTAGCATTACGACCTTTCCTTATTTACTGCAGATGTCTACTCAATATTTGTTACCCGTTTTCACGTTTTACCAGCATCAAAAACCGTAAAAAATGCAAAATTTTGCTCAGCCTCGTTTCCATGCTATAGTGTTTTCAGCGGTTTTTTTGACATGCGCAGTACGGGAAACGTGGGCCTTATTTCAGATGCCTCCATATCAGAAATTAATAAGCACATAGTGATAAGTAATTGTGCCAAGTTTTATGCTTTTATCATAAAACGAACAATTTTTCACCTTAACAGCCTGACTATAATGAACTTGTCGAATCGCAGCCAGTGAGTGCATGAAATGCTGGAAGGGCTTTACACATGCTTGGACCTAGTTTGTTAGCTATCATATGTGCAGGGATATATCGAAGACGATCTCTTGTTCCGGTTCGAAACCATAGCTCACTGCATCCAATTCCATCATAGTGTGAAACACAGAGTAGGAGAACGTCGGTGTCAGGAGATTGAACCACGATCCTCTGATTCGAGTGCGGCATGTTTCGCATGTAACATCATTCTCGTATCAGCCTCTTCGTGATCGGCATTTAGCTCTTGGATTACCTCACAGCAATTGTACTTCACAGAAAAAGCCTGATCTCCATTACCGCCACCAATGACAAGCTCCTTGTTTTGTTGTAGCTGCCGTTGTCCAATCTCGACCAGGGTGGAGGTCAGGAAAGCACAGAGTCTAACTTTGTTCTTCACATTTGAAATGTACTTTAGCCACTGCTTGGGGACGGGGGTAGATAAACCGTGTAACTGAACTTCTAAGGCTGTAACTTCTCCACGCCTTTGTCTCTCTCCTGCCTTTATTGATAGATCCCAGTATTGGTCAAAAACTAAGTCAATTCTACTACAGTTCCCTTGCCGGTAGTAACTTGTGATAATCTCATAGTACTTGGCGGCTAACTCACCAAAACGTCGATGCTCCAGCGAACTTGATGGTGTGGATTAAGGCCATCCCATCAACAATATGAGAAGTGGGCAGTGTGGTAGAAGGGGGTAAGCTCGGTTCAACAGTGACATCTCCCTCTAGATTATGAAGAAGGACGCTTTTTTCGTTGTCTTACGCAGGGTGCCATCTGAATGCGCCAATGAATACGGTACAGCAGACAACTCATAACTAAGGATCTCTCTTAAATCTATTTGACGAACCCTGGCCACGATCAATAACCGCCTAAACAGATCTCTATCCTCAGCAATGGCAACAAGTTTTCTCTCTTGAAGTTTTGACACTGGCTTTTTTTGCTGTGATGTTGAATGTTTTGACCTTTAAACTCGGGATAGGTTCCCAGAAACTTATGGTATTAGCATTCAGTCGTGCCTGTATGAAACCTTTCATCTGTACAAGACCTTGTTCAGCACTCTTTACAAGCTTTTCTGCCACTTCAGGAGGCAAAACAACACCAGTTGTAATATTGCTTAAACTGTCATTGTCTTCTAAAAAGGGATCTTTCATTTGACCTTCTGTAAAGCAGGAAACTATACCTCGAACATCTTTCTCATCTCGTTGAGCTCTATTATGACCAGCCTCTTTGTGGGTTCCGACCCTGTCTGAGTCATTGAGTGCACACATTTTCTTGACTGCCGTAGTAATGGCTGCTCGCTCGTGACTCGTGATAAACCATCTCTGAAGCGCTGCAGGGTTTTGACTGATTCCAACAATGCCACCCTTTGATTTGGAATCCAAATTTATCGACTGCTCCAAAGCCATGTCTGTCCATACTTTCGCAAATGGTTGGCTTGACCGACTCACAGCATGCTCTCCCTCCATGAACTGCCTGTACACTTCAGGATGCTTTTGCTCTAGCTGGGCCATATCTGCCAAGTAAACAGGAAGCCATCGTGAGTAGTTGGGTCTGTCATGGGCGTAAAAGTAGGGTACCATGGCTGTTGTTGCTGCAAGATGAAGAGACCAGTCGGCTGATCGTTCTGCCTTGATAAATTGAAGCAATATAATCACCATACAGATATACTCATCCCAAAACGCAAACATCTTAGACTTTGATTTCTGTTCTTGCCTAAAAGCTTCGAACTGTTCCATCAAAGGCTTCAATTCAGTTACCATACTCTCCAAGTTTTGTATATATAATCACCATACAGATATACTCATCCCAAAACGCAAACATCTTAGACTTTGATTTCTGTTCTTGCCTAAAAAGCTTCGAACTGTTCCATCAAAGGCTTCAATTCAGTTACCATACTCTCCAAGTTTTGTGAAACGTTTTCCTTGTTATTGATTGCCATTTGGAAAGTTTCCATTCTTTTGATGACATGCTGCTCGTCCAGACTTGATCTAAGAGATTCTTGAGTTGTTTTGTTCAGCCATCTTACAAATGCCTGCCACCTCAAGCGAAACAGTGCTTCCATCATTAGTTTGTGGGCTCTTACCCCTCTGTTGTACGATTTGCCTTTCATTAATGATGTAACGCTGTTTGGTCCATGCGCTCCAGATTCAATGAGAATGTCCTCAAGGCCAGAGTTCTGATATCTCTTCCCAATCACAGCAATAAAATTTAAAGCTATATGGAAGCCACCCATCCTTACAATGGTGTCTTTAAATTCCTCTGGAAATTTAAATTGAATTTGTTTGGCTTTGGAATATATGGCAAGGTCAAATGTGATAACCATGTCTCTCTGATTGAGATGGGCGCACATACGCTGGGCGATTTTTTTTTAAACAGTATAGACTGTGCTTAGCTCTGTTGAAGCGCCGTTAATCATTGGACAGTATCCGATGACACTTGGGAGAGAGGTTTTCATAAACACCAACGAATTGAATGCACTCCAATTTGGAACAACTGGGTGTGCCTCTTCTCTTGCTTGGTCAGTCTCAAACAGCTTTGATGATGGTATTCTTGACAACGCCCAAGTCACATCCATATTACAGGATAATCGATATTCAGGTGTCGTAGACATGAATGGCTCGTTTCCCATTTGACCAAGAAATGTAGTAACAGTAGGACGTCTTCCATAGGCCGAACACTCCAGAATGTCGTTATGGTCAGCAGTGTTCCCTAGAGACCTTTTCCTTTGTGTATGATCAGCAAGAGCTTCAGGTGGTGGAGGCATTGGACCAAATACCTTTCTCTGATAGACAACAACTGTTGTAGCATGGGTCGTATTTTTGCCATCTAGTGTTTCTTCATTAATATCATTATTATCCGAAGCAAACTGGACAAAATTACCAGGGATTATATTGGATGGTATCATGACATTAATACTCCGTGATTTAGCTAATATTTCTTTAGCAAGCCCAGTGTCTACCCTTTCGATTTCATCGTAGGACGAACAATGTCCTAATCGATTTAAGATGGTCACTATCTCCTTGGATCCAGTAATGTGGCGTACAGCCATTGCCAGTCCAACATGCTTCGGCAGTTTTATGCGACCATGAGATAAACAGTGCACCATGTCCTGAGCTAAACAAAGAACTCTCCTCTCGTCAGATACGTTACTGCATGGTGATTCAAATCTTGCATCTAAGTCATCGCTTGTGATTAGCCAGCGTAGAAACAAGTAGAGATCTGGAGGTACTAACGATTTTGCTCTCTCTAATTCTATATCATTCGAACTGAGTGGGTACAGCGATATACTATTACATTCCTTGATACTGCCTTTTAACATTTTTGCTGCTTTATAAACCACACTTTCCGCAGACTCACTGTTCTCTTTTTGTAGCAACTCTGGCTGATCATTCCTTTGTGCGGCAGCGCCATTGATCACATCCATCAACGAGATTTCACTTGAGTAGACTAGCTCTGAAATGTCTCTCCGATAAGGTTGTTGAAACACTATTCTCTCTCACTATTCTCTCTTCTTCATGCGAAACTTAAGATTCTGGGTTTTATACTTATGGCCGTCTACCTCTTGTTTTTCAAGAAGACCAATGTACTTGTTCAACAAGGAAGACATATCAAAAGCTTTCCAAGCTTTTATGCCTATTTCTATTTCAGATACAAGTTCCTGAAAGGCTTGATCGTAAGCTGATTCCTTTTTCTCGTCTTCCGGAAGACATTGCCACTTCAGGTTAGAAAGGCTGGTATAAGAAGCATAGCAAGTTTTGTGGTACCTAGCCTCTGCCGCTACTAAGTCGTTCTTAACTCCAAGTAAAATGCGTATCATATCGTCATCATCTTTTGCATTGGCACACTGCATGATGGTCTCACAAGCCTCTATTGTGCTAATATTTATCATTACCTTGTTTTTCTTGTAAGATCGATTTTTACAAAATAGACATTTTGACCAATCATGTGGAGGAGCTGTTGATCGAGATGTTCTGGTAACCTCAGTGGCATGTCTAGGATCTTTATCGCTCTTATCATCGTTTGCACTTGATCGTTTTGTGGCGTGCTTGATATTATGTGCACTGGTATAAGATGAGTAGCAAGAGTGATGCCAAACTATTTCATGTTGAAACAGTTCATCACTATCAAGCGAGAGCCTGTCATGAACATCATCCTTCCTTACATTTAATGCCGTTATAAGGTTGATTATTGAGGGTTCCTTTGCGGTTCTAGGGACATCTTTCGTGTCTACTTGGCAAATTACACATTTTGCAAAGTTTGTTATCCTACATTTTCTTTTTCTTTGGTGGAACAGGTAGATCAAATTCTTCTTCACACTCATTATCGGCCATAACGGCTGAAATAAACCCAATCATCTTTTTATTAGCAATCCACAAAGGAACTATTACCGAGCAAAGCAAGAGCCGGAAAACAAGTGACAGGCCTGCAGTTCTATTATCATGACTTACCTAAGAAAGACTTGTCAACTTGTGGGACTCACTCATTCGACACTCATATGTCACTATGGACATTTATTATTCAGGTCTATGGACATGATGTTATTGTATATGGCTTGCAAACAAGTAATCAACATTTCCAGTGAAGCCTGTAGAATAGTAACTGCACATGTAGTCATCGAATTCATGCTCAATAAAAAAAGTATACTTACAGTACTACTAGAACGAGAGGTCGATAGCAATGAACTATGAACATGTATTTGGCTTGCAAACAACTCCCTCGTGGTAGTCGACATTTACAGTGAAACCTGAAGAATACTGCATATTTAGACATTGAATTGATGCTAGTTGTTTTGGTGTAAATTAGTACAAATCAAATGAGAAAAAAAGTTGTATTCTAGAAGCCACCGTTAGAAATCATTATCAATTTCATAAAAAAAAAAACATATACTTACAGTATAACTAGAGATGCCAACAACATATGTTAGAGTTTAAATGTATTATACATCCACAAAAATGGCTTGGGGATATTTATTCAGACTGGGTTACAGCAGTAGATCAAGATAAAACTTAGGAATCAAAGTTAAAATCGCCAACTAGTGGACTCGAAACTTGACGAAGTGAATTATAGTTTATTCGTTTCTTTTAAAGAAAATATTGCAGTATAAAAAGATTGGTTTTGAAATCTGATGGTAATAAACTATTCAAACTATGTCTATTAAAGTTAATTTAGGCTATTAAATGACACTTACATGATGAAATGCTCAGACAAACTTGACCTTCAAATCCGCCATTTTGAATTTCCCTCTCTGCATGGAAACGAGGCTGGTCAAGGGCCACTGAGATACCTGGGATTTATCAGCCCGATTTTATTGTAGAAGGCATGAATTTGTGTTAAATGATAAAAACATTGTTTATTGAAAATAGACAAGATCCATTTAAACAAAAAAAAACATTTAGATGTATTCGCATTTTTGATTTTAAAAAAAAATTCAATTAATACCCAACGACTAACCAAGCAAGCCACATAGATTTTCTTAAAAAAATACCCGTCAAAAATGAAATTAAATTTTAATCAAGAAATTAAGACTGTGTTTGGGATAGGACCAGGCAGGTGTGCTACATGCCATCTCACCGATTTCCACGAAACTTGGCACAGTGAAAGGGTTCATCCCCAAAACTCAAATAGCCAAAAGGGCTTAGAATTTGGATATATTCCGGGGGGACTAGACCACCCCCCCTGGTTTTGGGGCCGAAATCTCAAATTTTCACCCAGAAAAGGTAGAAAAGTACAAAGCTCTCCTGCTCACAAACGTCAGCGGATTTTATTGTCCCTTTGCAAAAGCAATTGTACATCCTTCCTAAGTTCACAACAGAAAGTTTGAGTCATGTGAATGACTTCTTGTCAATCAACCTAAGTTAATGATTAACGAGGTAATTGGCTAATTTCAAAAATGCTAAAATTAAGGGTATTTGAAGCCAAATATCTCCAATGCGCATCCTTATATTGAAAGGCTATAATACTGTCACAGTAAAGAACTACCCTTGGGCAACAAAAATCAAGAAAAACATTTTTGGGCTCTGAAATATTTTTTGCACAAGCACCGTTCAAAGTATGAATATGACAAAGGCGATTTTGACTTATGCGGTTCCTTCAACGAAGGCAAAACAAACGATTGTAGGTTTGTACACGTATTTACCACATGCGATTCCTAAATATATAACTCGTTTAACTCTACTAAAGACTCAAGAGTCCAAGGATTTCAGAATTTGACGTAGAATCTGTGAGAAATCCGAAGCCAAAACATTGTATGGAGCACTGAATAGCATCAAGAAAACGATCGATATTCCCAAGAGAACTCAAGCCAACAGTACAAAAACTAAGGAATACGACACAGTATACTCATATGATTCCTTGTTTTGTTTATTTTGTTCTTGAGCTCGAAACCATCGTTTGTTGACATATTGAATGTTGATCGTAGCGATTACATAATAACATTCCCGCGTTGTCTACACATCTGACTCGTGATTCAACAGGGCAATTTCGCTCTAAATAGTCTCTAGTATCCATTATTTGATACGATTCCAAGATATATCAGGATAAAAAGAAATTGTTAATCTTCCTTCTTCAAGAACTATCGCTCAACCGTCGCCCAAAATGAATTTTTATCCTGCGAAGCAACATGACATTTGGCGCCAAAATGTGAGCCTTCACTATCGTGGCCAGCGGATACACAGGGATCCCGACTAAGGTTTTGTGTGGTATGCACGGCAGTTTAAGGTGTCTCAAAGTAGGTTTTACTGACAACACAAGTTTCCACTTTTCATTCGGCACATTGATAGACTTATCCTAGACCGATCAAAACGACCTTGGCAACGATAAACAAAGATCGTTGAAATCAGTTTTTCTAAAATATCTCAAGATTTCGATGAGCTCTAGACAAGCGATTATATGCATGATAAACTGCATACTAAGGCAAAGCAGCTGAGACAGCGCGATTTTGAATATAATTCGCATAAACATTATTTATGCGAATTATTCAAAAAGTTTGAAATTTTTATTTAAAATATATAGTTGCATGCGTTTTCTTGGAAGAGAGCGATGCGATGGCATTGATCTTAGTGTTTGACTTAGCGGGCCTTGTAGCATTTATACCTGACATATATAGGGGTGCCGGACATATAGGGGCGATGGGGAGGGGAGGGGTGGTAATCAAACAACGTTTGCCTGACATATAGGGTCGCCTGACAAATAGGGGCGCGATGGGGAGGGGTGGTAATCAAACAACGTTTACCTGACAGATAGGGGCGCCTAACAAATAGGGCAATGGGGAGGGGAGGGTGGTAATCAGACAACGTTGATTTCCACCCCTCTCCTCCCTATCGCCCCTATATGTCAGGTGCCCCTATATGTCAGGTAAAGTAGTTTTAGTACCACCCCTCCCCTCCCCATAGCCCCTATTTGTAAACGTAACGTAGTTTGATTACCACCCCTCCCCTTCCCATCGCCCCTATATGCCAGGTGCCCCTATATGTCAGTTAACGTAGTTTGATTACCACCCCTCTCCTCCCATCACCCCTATATGTCAGGCAACGTAGTTTGATTACCACCCCTCTCTCCCATCGCTCCTATATGTTAGGCAACGTAGTTTAATTACCACGCCTCTTTTCCCCCATCGCCCCCATTTGTCAGGCGGCCCTATATGTCAGGTAACACAGTTTGATTACCACCAATCCTCCCCATCGCCCCTATTTGTCAGGCGCCCCTACCTATATATCAGCTAACGTAGTTTTATTACCACCCCTAGTAATAACCACCCCTCATCCCCCCCGGCCGCCCCCCCCCCCCCCCCACCCAAATCTCCCGTATATGTCAGGCCCCTATATGTCAGGTAACATAGTTTGATTACCACCCCTCCCCTCCCCATCGCCCCTATATGTCAGGCCCCTATATGTCAGGTAACATAGTTTGAGTACTACCACTCCCCTCCCCATAGCCCCTATTTGTCAAGGTAACGTAGTTTGATTACCACGCCTCTTCTCCCCATCGCCCCCATTTGTCAGGCGTCTCCCCCTATAATTATAATTATAATTATAATAATAATAATAATAATAACAACAATAATAACAACAATAATAATAATAATAATAATGATAATAATAATAATAATAATAATAATAATAATAATAATAATAATAATAATATGTCAGGTATGTCAGGTAACGTAGTTTGATTTTCACCCCTCCCCTCCATATCGCCTCTACATGTCAGGCGACCCTATGTGTCAGGTAACATAGTTTGATTACCACCCCTCTCCATCGCCCCTATATTTCAGGCAACATTGTTTGATTACCACCCCTCCCCTCCCCATCGCCCCTATTTGTCAGGCGCCCCTATATGTCAGGCAAACGTTGTTTGATTACCACCCCTCCCCATCGCCCCTATATGTCAGGCGCCCCTATATTCAGGCAACATAGTTTGATTACCACCCCTCGCCTCCCCATATCATCGCCCCTAAATGTCAGGCAACCCTATATATAATAAGTAAATGCTTGTTTTCATCGACCTTGAGTTTATTTTTGAAATATAAACCGAGCTTTCGAGCTACGCGCTCATCTTCAGGGTTACAATGTGTATGTAAGCGTCATTACAACGTTGGAAAAACTAACGGGATGCGTGAGCAAAACACAAAGCGCGCGAGGAAGAATATTTATATTTCAAAAATAAACTCAAGGTCGATGAAACAAGCATTTACTTATTATGAATTACAACACGACCTACAAACAACTATTGAACCCTATATATGTCAGGTATAAATGCTACAAGCCCCGCTAAGTCAAACACTGTGATCAATGCCATAGCATCGCTCTAGATCTCTTCCAAGGAAACTGTACCATCAAGGCCAAACTCATGCAACTATATATATGCATTTTAATTAAAAAATCAAACTTTTTGAATAATTCGCATAAATAATGTTTTATGCGAATTTATATTCAAAATCGCGCTGTCTCAGCTGCTTTGCCTTAGTATGGCAGTTTATCATGCATATAATCGCTTGTCTAGAGCTCATCGAAATCTTGAGATATTTTAGAAAAACTGATTTCAACGATCTTTGTTTATCGTTGCCAAGGTCGTTTTGATCGGTCTAGGATAAGTCTATCAATGTGCCGAATGAAAAGTGGAAACTTGTGTTGTCAGTAAAACCTACTTTGAGACACCTTAAAACTGCCGTGCATACCACACAAAACCTTAGTCGGGATCCCTGTGTATCCGCTGTCCACGATAGTGAAGGCTCACATTTTGGCGCCAAATGTCATGTTGCTTCGCAGGATAAAAATTCATTTTGGGCGACGGTTGTAACAATTTCCTTTTATCCTGATATATCTTGGAATCGTATCACAATTTCCTTTTATCCTGATATATCTTGGAATCGTATCAAATAATGGATACTAGAGACTATTTAGAGCGAAATTGCCCTGTTGAATCACGAGTCAGATGTGTAGACAACGCGGGAATGTTATTATGTAATCGCTACGATCAACATTCAATATGTCAACAAACGATGGTTTCGAGCTCAAGAACAAAATAACAAAAACAAGGAATCATATGAGTATACTGTGTCGTATTCCTTAGTTTTGTACTGTTGGCTTGAGTTCTCTTGGGAATATCGATCGTTTTCTTGATGCTATTCAGTGCTCCATACAATGTTTTGGCTTCGGATTTCTCACAGATTCTACGTCAAATTCTGAAATCCTTGGACTCTTGAGTCTTTAGTAGAGTTAAACGAGTTATATATTTAGGAATCGCATGTGGTAAATACGTGTACAAACCTACAATCGTTTGTTTTGCCTTCGTTGAAGGAACCGCATAAGTCAAAATCGCCTTTGTCATATTCATACTTTGAACGGTGCTTGTGCAAAAAATATTTCAGAGCCCAAAAATGTTTTTCTTGATTTGTGTTGCCCAAGGGTAGTTCTTTACTGTGACAGTATTAGCCTTTCAATGTAAGGATGCGCATTGGAGATATTTGGCTTCAAATACCCTTAATTTTAGCATTTTTGAAATTAGCCAATTACCTCGTTAATCATTAACTTAGGTTGATTGACAAGAAGTCATTCACATGACTCAAACTTTCTGTTGTGAACTTATGAAGGATGTACAATTGCTCTTGCAAAGGGACATTAAAATCCGCTGACGTTTGTGAGCAGGAGAGCTTTTGTACTTTTCTACCTTTTCTGGTGAAAATTTGAGATTTCGGCCCCCAAAACCAGGGGGGGTGGTCTAGTTCCCCCGGAATATATCCAAATTCTAAACCCTTTTGGCTAGTTGAGTTTTGGGATGAACCCTTTTCACTGTGCCAAGTTTCGTGGAAATCGGTGAGATGGCATGTAGCACACCTGCCTGGTCCTATCCCAAACACAGTCTTAAATCCTCAACATTGACCCTCTCTATATAATTATTAATGCTAATTATGTATTTAGAGCGACGTTTTTACAGATTTATAACAACACTTCCAGTAGTCTACAAAAACATGCCCATAACTTGAGACCGACCCCACAATTTGACTTTACTACCTATTGTAATTCGTAAGGACTATAGAATTGTTGATTAGCACGATTTCCAAACGGATCACACTAGGGTAGACTTGGTGCACAGAATAGTTTTCGAACTCGACAGAATTGAGTGGTAACAAGGTTTATTGATCAATGTTCAATGTCTCTACAATGATGAGTAGCTGATAGATTGACGATAGATGAATTCAACGATAACACGATTCGG